>PVKE010026688.1:0-22111 GCA_004027555.1 Craseonycteris thonglongyai
TGCATAGTTATTTCTATTTTACTTTTTGACAGATAGAGAGAGAGACAGAGACAGAGACAGTTAGAGAACCGAACTGTGGGAACTCCCCAGTTCAGCACGTGGGTCCTGCCTGGGCCGGAGCCGGGATTCGATCCTCGGTCCTCATGGCCTCAAAGCGAGCGCTCAACCCGCTGAGCCGTCCCGGCTTTCCCCAGCATCATTATTCTTAATAGCCAAAAGTTATAAACAGCCCAATGTTTATCAACTGATGAATGGATAAATAAAATGTAGTATATCCATACAGTGGAATATTATTCAGGAATAAAGGGAAATGAAGTACTATTACTTGCTACGATGTAGATAAACGTTGACAGCATTAGGCTAAATGAAAGAGACATTTACAAAGGACTACATATTGTGATTCTATTTATGTGAAATGTCAATATAGGCGAACCTGTACAGACAGAAAGCACTTAGTGGTTGTCTATACCTAGAGGAAAACATGGAAGGATTAAAGAATGATGCTTAAAGCAAACAGCAGAGGTGTCCACTCTTTTGGCTTCCTTGAGCCACATTGGAAGAATTGTCTTGAGCCACACATAAAATACACTAACACTCACTAATACTAATGATAGCTGATGAATCTTTTAAAAAGCTGCAAAAAATCTCATACTGTTTTAAGAAAGCTTATGAATTTGTAGTGGGCTGCATTCAAAGCAGTTCTGGGCCATGTGCAACCTGCAGGCCACGGGTTGGACAAATTTGGCATGTAGGGTCTAATTTGGGAGCAATGAAATTATTCCAACACTTATTGTGATGATGGGTGCATAATCATAAATATATCAAAAACCATTGAATTTTATACTTTAAAGCATTAATTGTAAGTTATAGAAATTACATCTCAATAAATTTATAAGAACATGATATACTTAAAGTGTTAGGCAATATACACAAATGCCTAAATGGATAAAGGTGTGATTATTTATAAATGTTCTGACCATATCTCTATACAGTTTAAAATTCAACTAATATAGTTTTGTTTCTTTTATATTCAGGCATATTTCTAGTTCTTAAGATAGTAATTGATGCATAATTGTGTTTAATAAATATTTGTTTAATCAAAAGTTAGAATGCCAGGAAAAGAAAAATGAGAATAGAAAATAAAAAAGTAAAAGTGGTCCTGAATATTTTAAAACTAATGACATAGATCCAGGAAGCTCAGAGAACACAAAATACGATAAATAAATAAAATCACACCCATGCTATTATACCCAAATTACAGAAAATCAATGACAGTTTGAGAGTGGAAGAGAAAGAATCACATTAGACTTTTGACAGAAACCATGCAAGCAAGAAGAAAATAGGTTGAAATATTAAAGTGTTAGAGAAAAATACCAGACACCTAGAATTATTACTTTTTAAAAGTGAAGGAAAAATAAAGACTTTCTCAGACAAAAAAGAAAACTGAGGAAATGTATCACAAGTAGATACAACTCTTAATAAATATAAAAATAAGTTATTCAAGGATGAGGCAAATAATGTAGATCATTTTATGGGTTGAATAGTGTTCATCAAAAAAATATATGCTGAAATCCCAATACTCAGTACCACAGAAAATAGAGTCTTTAAAAAGGTAATCAAGCTAAAATTAAGGCATCGTGGTATAAATCAATATTACTGGTATCCCCATAAAAAGGAAAATTTGGACACAGAGACAGACACACTAAAAGGAAGACAAAGAAAAGACACAAGTAAAATGCCATCCAAAGCTGAAGAATGCCTGAATCTACAATACTAGAAGCTAGGACAGAGGTATGGGATGGAATCATACCTCAAGCTTCATTCAGAACTGATTTGGTTGATTTAGATGAGATTTTAGACTTAAGTTAATGCTAAAATAATTAAGATTTGAGGGATATTAGGATAGGATGAACAGCTCTCAGAAGGAACCAACCTTACCAACATTTAGATTTTGGACTTTTATCTCCCAAGACACTGAGACAAATTTCACAGTATTGCTTTAATCCACCCAGTATCTTATGGCAACCCAAGAAACTAATATAGGTTATAGTAACAGAACGTACAGTGCTGCTGTAACAAATACTGTGAAAATGGCTTTGAAATTTGGTGATGGATAGAGGCTAGAAGAGTTTTAAGGAGTTCGGTAGAAAAAGCTTAGATTACCTTGAAAAGAGTGTTGTAGAAATATGAGTGTTAAACATGCCTTTGGTGAGATCTCAGACAGACTAAGGAACATGTTATTTGTAACTGGATGAAAGGCAATCCATAAAACAGAGAAACTTCTATTTGTGTTCTGTTGGGCAGTAATTGCAACTTGTAAGCAATACACTTGAATATTTAGTTAGAGCTATTTCTAACAAAGTGTTAGAAATGGTGTGGTTTCTCCTTGCTGCTTATAGTAAAATTCAAGAGTAAAGTGATCAACTGAGGAAGGAATTGCTAACCAGAATATGAAGATACAGAAATTGTCAGCCAATCCATATTGCACAAAGTTAGGGAGTGTGCTCTAAAATGAACACATAGGATACAGCCAATCATCTGCTGAAGAGACTGGGCATGTGACTTGTAAATCTACATGGCCATATCAGCAGAAACACTTCAGCTTGGATTTGAAGGAGATAGTGATAAGATGACCTGAAAGAAGGTTTTCAGACTTCTGAGTTCTATAGGCAGGAAACAGGTGAATGGAACTATCTGGCTGTCAACACATGTTATTCTTCAAGCAAAGGGAAGAATGACTTCAAGGGAAGTTCAGAGGTTGATGGGTCTGTCATTGACATTTGGACTCAGAAGCCAAAAGCCCAAGGGGCTGGGCAACTGCCTCCTCAGTTCCAAAATGCAGGGTTGAATCTTGACTTTCAAAGGGTGGGGTCATTTCCCAGGTCAGAGGAAGCAGGGCCACCACCCAAGGCTGCCACCCAGTGGTCTCAAAAGACAAAGCATTGAATCAAAGAATAAATTAGTCTCTAGTCTTAAAATCTAATGCAATTTGCCCCACTAGTTTTTAGACTCATTTAGGAACCATGATCCCTTTTTCCTTCCCATTTTCTGTTTTGGAAGAGAAATGTCTGTTTTGTGCCTGCCCCACCACTGAATTTGGGAACAGATAACTTATTTGCTTTCACAGAGTTGCAGGTAGAAAGGAATTTTGCTCTATATTGAATCATAACCTAAGCCTCATCCGTAACTGATTTAAATGATTTAGAAGAGATTTTTAGACTTAGAGTTGATACCAATTATTGGGATATTGGGATAGGGTGAACAGATTTTGCATATGAGGAGGACATAAATTTGGGAGGTCTAGAAGACAGACTACTATGAGTTGAATTGGGTTCCTGTGAAAAGTTATGTTGAAGTCCTAACCCCAGTACCTGGGAATGTGACCTTATTTGGAAATAGAGTCTGTACAAGGATAATCAAGTTAAAATGAAATCATTAAGGTGAGCCCTAATTTAATATGAATCATGTCCTTATAAAGAGGGGACATTTGGAGATAGGGACAGACACACAAAGAGGAGATAATGTGAAGACACAAACAGAATGCCATTTACAAGCCAGTGAATGTCTGAAACTATCAAGAGCTAGGACATGGGACAGATTCTCCCTCACATCCCTCAGGAGGAACTAGCCCTGCTGACACCTTGATTTCAAATGGCTGACCTCAAGAATCAAGAGACAATAAATTTCTCTTGTTTAAGCCACCCATTTTGTGGTATGTAGTTATAGCAGTCTCAGGAAACTAATACAGTTCAAAAACCTGGACCTACATAAAAAATGAATAATATCAGAAAATGCATAAATGAACATAAAATAAAATCTTTAATTTTTTTCTTAATTTTAATAACTTAAGTGTTTAAAGTGATATTAACAATGTACTGAGTGATGGTAGATATGAATAAGTGAAATAGATTACAACAATGTCATAAAGGTCAGAAGGGCATACTTGGGAATACTTTGTTACAAGGCATCTGGCCTATACATGAAATGGTGTAATATTATTTGAAGGTAGACGTAGATTAGATATAAATATATGTTGCAAACTCTAGGCCAAACACTAAAAAAAAAAAAGTCACAACATTATAAGAGCAGAGATAAAATAAAATTATGTTAAATGCCCAATTAAAACTGGAGAAGACAGAAAAAGGGGAGGGAGAACAAAGGTTAAACAAATAAGTGCAGCAAAAATAAAAGTTATAACATCATAGATATTACCTCAGCTATATCAGTAAGCACTTAAAATGTGAAGGTCTGACTATAGCAATGAAAAGACAAATCAGAGGGGATTAAAAAAAACACTAGAGAACTATTATATACAAAAAACTTACTTTAAATACAAGGATTCAAATAGATTGAAAAAGGGTTACAGAATGATATAACATGCTAACTCTAATGAGAGAAAGCTAGAGTTGCTATTTTAATTTCAGACAAAGCAAATTTCAAAACAAGGAATATTTTCAGGAATATTATGTGATGAGGGATCAGTTCACCAAGAAAACATAAGAATCCTACACATGTATGCACCTAACAACACAGTGTCAAACTACATAAGGCAAAACTCAATAGAACTGCAAGGAGAAACAGATGAATCCACTATCACTTGGTAGACATCGGGGCCCATTGAATCACCCCTACAGTGAAATTAGTATCTGTTTGCCAAGTATTCTTTATTTCAACGAGTGGCCTCCATCCACGAAAACATGGACCATATGCATCAGGGCACATAATACTATCACAAATTTGACATGCAACATTCACTGTATCTAGGCATCTTCCTCATCAGGTCATCGATTCGTTTCATAACTATGCAGTCATTTTTGGCTCTTTCCTGCATCTTATTTCCCAAAAGGTGTGCTTCATAGGGTGTTGTTAATGTCATCAAGACATCATCATATTGATGACTCCAGCTGAATGCTTCTTTATTCCCTGGAGCCCATCCGGGACCTCTAGACTCAAGCAAAGGAATAGATTTCTGCATGCTAAGAGCTTCATCCTTTGGACATCTGTAAATGTATCTAAGTGAAAGAATCATTCTCTTGTTCTAGCTTTTCCTTTTTAGCATTATTCATTTTTTTAGTTCCCTCCATATCAGGAAGTACTTCCCATTCTTTGAATTTGTTTTTGATTTTCACCTACATCTTTCTTCCATCCCCTGAACACAACTGGAAGGCTCAGCAGAGCACGAATCTATAGAAGTAGCCATAATTTGAGCCTTGCCACTGACCCTCCCTTCCTTCATTTCAGTCAAATGGAGTATGGCTCAATAAGTCCGTGTTTATGACCATCTTGTCCACTGGAAAGAAAAACAGAAACAGATGCAGATTACATGTGTCAGGAAAAACAAAAACCTAACCTTCCCTCAGGGATTGCTCAGTGATTTTTAGAGTTATTGTCAGGGTGTCATTTATGTTAAGCAATCGATCCTTTTTCTGAAACTCTTTAATGAAATCCAAATCCTGGCACTCCAAGATTAGGTAGAGATCCAGGGAAATAATCAGAAGTAGAGAGAAAAGTAGAAGTAGAATATGTAAGTTCCTATGCCCCATACCTTCTTCCCTATTGTCTCCACAATATCTCAATAATCTATCCAATGGAAAATCCCCTTTACTTCCATGCACATTAAATTTGAACACACATTTATGTAATCATGGATGTCATCACTTCAGTCCATCATCACTGCCAATTTTGTAAACAACCGTTTCAGCTTCTCATTCCAATTTTCAGTCAGCCCCTACTCTGTGGGGATAAGCTTCTTTATAAATGAAGGCTGTCAAAAAAAAAAAAAAATCTAGCCATTGCCAATATAATGAGAATGGTTACATGGCTGGATACTTTCCAGACAGCCCTCATATGATGCTTGTTAGTGCATGTTGCAGAACACCTGAAATAAAATTGGTTCTTTGAGTAAGTGACTTTTAAGCAAGAAGTCCAAATTGAAATCATAGTTTCTGTTCTAGCTTCTATTATGTTAGAAGAATTTGCTTCAGCTATCAGAAATGCAAATCCCAACCCAGAAGAAGTATGTATCCCAGTGAAGACAAACTGCCATCCATCAGAATCATGAATTTACCTGCCAGCTATGAATGGGCCCTGGTCACCCAGGAATGAGGCTCATGGTTACATTTTGTTCCTGATGTCCCTGTTGGCAGAGAAATCTTTAGTCACCTTCCAAGCTTTGAAGTGAGATAGTTGGACACATCTTTTCCCTGCCCATCACTGATTTGCTTGAATGTCTCTATAGCCACTGATCTATATTCAAAATCCACCCTCAAAGCGCAAATGGGGCATTCATCCTAGAAATCGGAAGAGGGCCTTTTGATAGACATCAACATGGCCCACTTTAATTTCCTCCTTTCAGTCTATAGGTTTTCCATTAACAGAGTACCGCAGCCTGGTGTTCTTTTATTTTCCAGTCATCTAATGCCCCCTTTTCCAAATCACAGTACCAGTTCAAGACCCATTCCAAAAAATCTAGCTATTGCCACTGGGTGGCAGCAGCAGACTTTTGCCACAAGCTCCAGTCAGCACAGCCGCTAGTAGCAGAACCTTCCACAATCACCACCAACCACCTTATTCAGTTCTATATTTATAGTTAACCTCCAGGATGTACCCACTTAAGATAGCTCTTGATGTCACCTCTCATCCTCCAAACTGAATTTCCATTTCAAAAGCAATTCTGGAAAGAGCTGCAAAGTCAATCTAAAACGTAGTTTAACTCTTTTCTCTTTTCCTAATGAAATTTCAGTCAAAGCAAATGCCTTTCCAAACTTTTCCTGAACACTCCATTCTTCCCCTTACAGTCACAGGACCTAACATTGGTGGCTCCAGAAGCCCCAGTCAGAGTTCAATCACTGACTTCCTCTTTGAACTTCTTTAGTTATCCATGCAGCTAAGTTACCTCTCCCAGCCCGACCCCTGCCTGCCCTGGATCTACAAATGCTTTTCTACCCATCAAGGGAAGGAATATTTTGTGACCTCATCCTAAACATAGGGAAGGAGAAACCCCTGGCAAGCAATGTTTTCATCCCCCACCCCATACCTCATCTTTCTCCTAAACACTGCCTTAGCCTTTGTTACCTAAATTACAGAATGGGAGTGGGGCACAGCAAATGTCCCAGCTGAGTCGCTAACTGTATGGTGTTCCCCAGTTTGGGTATTTTGATAAGGACGCACTACTTGACTCTACAGAGTGTACTCCTGTGAGGCTTCTATTTAAATGTAAAGGATACAGAGCCGCAGGAGAAAGATGATACAAGCAGATATCAGAGGTCTGAGACACATCCCTTGACCCAAACTCCCTAGGGCGCTTTCTCTGAGCACCTGGGATGACTGAGCCTCCTGCTTAAACCAGAAGATCTCTATGAGGAATCTTAGAAGAAACTCCACCCCCACCACACCCCCAACCCCCAACACACACACACATACACACACACACACACACACACTCCTCCAACCATCAAGCTCTCTCAGGTGCTTTTTAGGTAATCAAGCCAGGTTATCAAACTGGTTAGGCTAGTTGCAAACCATCAGTAACGAAAGTGACTCCAGAGACATTCTGATCCGAAGTGGCACATCATAAGCACCACTGCCATGAACTTGGCTAAATATAACCAGACATCCATGAGTCCCCAGAGAGAAAGAGCTTGTGTTTTCCGTTCAGCCATAAATCAGCTCTCCCCTCGCAGGCCACCTCACCAGAAAACTTAATGTATTTACTGCCTATGTCATTATTTCATTACTACACCATTGTTCCCTATGAAGAACAATGTTTAAAGTTTGAGTTGTATATGCTTTATCTCTCCCACTATATCATCAGCTTTTTGATGACTGAGTCCATTTCTTAATGACTACATTAACATTTATTGAATAAAAACATGAAAAATTATATACTTCATAAATGAAATGTACTGATACTATGGAAATAGGTCACAACTAATCCAGGAGACTAAAATTGAAAGATGCAACCAGCCAGTTCCAGTCTAGGGAAATTTAATGTGTCAAAATTTTTATTTGGGTTTCCTATCACTTAAATATACAGTAGCCTCTCAGTTAACCAGCATCCATGAGGATTGGTAGATGCTGGATAAATATAAATAGACTCTTTGGTCATTTGAGAGTGGAGAGGCTACTGTAGTTCCAACTGAGAAACCCAAATTAGAAACCCAAATGTTAGCTAATTTAATTCTCTAGGTTCTATTCAGTTCAACAAAACAAAAATGAGTGATACAGTCATTGGAAAGAAACAAGATTTTTGTTATGAAGAGACCATTTGATTTTCTACATAAGGAACCAAGAAGAATCACATATAAAGAACTTCTGGGAGACTAGCAGTATTCTGTGTGTGTGTGTGTGTGTGTGTGTGTGTGTGTGTGTGTGTGCGCTCGTGTGTGCACTCACATGTATTGGGTTATACAGATACTTATTTGATATACAAGGGCTGTCCAGAAAATATCTAGCCACGTAATATGAAAAATAAAGGTATTTATGACTGGATTTTTTTTGGACAGCCCTTGTATTCACCTTCCTAGCCAAGGCCTGAGTTCTGAAGTTTTTAGCTGAGGGGGGTCCCTTATGGAGGTATTCCAGGGACCGCCTTTTGTTCTTGGGCTCATAATGATGGACCCAAGTTTCATCGCCTGTAATGATCTTCTTTAAGAAGTCCTCACCTTTATTCCAAAAATTTCAAAAAAATTAGAGGAATTTTTTCTACTGTTAAGGATTCAATAATAACACGCTGTTTGAACTGAATGTCTGAACACTCTTCCATTTCAATGTGCACTGGGTAAGAAATATAAGCATCTCTGTGTGTGCAAGGTCAAGAATGATGGAGGGGCAATACCACGTGACTATGAAGAACTGGTTATAGCCAGATATGTATAATATAACAAAAAATATTATAGTGGAGGCAAAATTTATCAGCCCACCTTCATAAATAGTATACTATTACGCTGAACAGAGGCAGGAGAACAATTGAAATTAGATTTTAACAAGAACACATCCAATAATGATGATACCATAGCTACCATTGTGGTATATCACACATTCATGTGCAACATCAACTTTGAGAAATCAAAACTGAAACAAACATAGCTCAAGGAGAAAAAACAGCAAAAAGCCAATTCATCAAATCTATTCATCTTGGGGAAGCTGGGATGGCTCAGTGGGTTAAGTGCTCACTTTGCAGTCCGGGGGACCAAGGATTGAATCCCAGCCCCGGCCCATGCGGACCCACATGCTGAACTGGGGAGTTCCCCCAGTTCAGTTCTCACCAGGGCGAGACCCCAACCAGTTCCTGCCCTGTGCAGCCCTGCCCACCTGTGGAACGAAACTATGTGAAAAAACCAATGATGTGCAACTATGAAGACTGTTCCGGGCCCTCCCCTCCCCTTCTCTCTGTCTCTGTATCTCTCTCTCTCTCTCTCTCTCTCTCTCTCTCTCTCTCTCTCTCTCTCTGTCAAAAACAATAAAAGTAAATCTTTTAAAAAAATCTATTCATCTAATATCATAGATAAGACAATACATTTCCTCAAATGTCTGACCCTTTTGTGAGTTACTTCCCTCAGTAAAACAATTACTCTTGCTATTCTCAACTCAAGTTGGGTTACTCAATATTATAAGATCATTCACTTCTCTTTGGTCATTACTGCCCTTATTCAGTTTACAGCATGGATGTACAAAATGATTCAAAAGGCTTAATAATTTATTTAAAGATAACTGTAATAACCTAGCAAAACCTATTATACCAATAACTTCTGACTGAACAGTGGGTTGATGGACACTGCTGAAGAAGCTATGAAACAGAAATGTTCTGAAAGTTCATAAGTTTCTTGCATTCTATCTGTTGCAAAGATCCTCATGTTATTCTACTGGAGCAAAATGCTTAAACTAATATCGTGTAAATAAAAGCTGAGATACAGGTAATAACTCAAAGATAATTTTGTTACTTTGAAAAACAATCACATTGCTTTTATTTCATTACATTTGGATCTATGGTTTAAGGGTAATTTTTTTCAAAGAGCAAATGAATGCAAAAATATTACCAATAAAATATACAAGTGAGGGCAACGATCTTAAGCCTGCCTTTGAAACATTCAAAAAATGTTTTCTTCAAGTATTACATAAAGCTTTAGTTTATGAGACTGCTTCAAAGAAATTCCACCACATAATACCAATACATATTAAGTTCAGGTGTTAAGTTCAGGAGCTAGAAGATGAAAACATTAATAATTTGGTGGCAAAATCACCATCAGTTGGACACTCTATCAGTAAAATTAGTAGAAAATGGTCTTGCTTATCTATCAGTTTCAGCTGAGAATAAGTATCAATTTACTATAGCATCTGTGTAATAGAGTGACCAAGCAATCTTGCAGATTATGATACTGAAAAATTATTGTCCTTACACTTCAATGTGAAACATAAAATTTGACTATTACACAATACCAAAATTGTAATCATAATTATTAACTTGTTGATAAAATGTCAAATTCTAATTATCATGAAGTTTATCTGTGGAAGTATTATTTGCCTCTGGTTGAATATTAATTGTTAGCACTAGTCCATTCAGCCAAAAGACTATGTTCAGAACTCTTGTCATATGTCATGCATTCTAGACAAAATGGATAAAACTAAGACAGCATTTGCACTCTTAGATTGTTTGCATTTAATGAAAGAAAAGAAACAAAGATGCCCTTTATGTCTAAGGTGCTATAAGAAAAATAAAGCAGAGTAAGGAGTGGGTAGGAGAAAAAAAATTTGATAGTGTGGCTAGAGAAGGGCACTTTTAAATAACTAGGAAAAGAGCATTCCTGTCAGAGTGAATGGCTAATTCAAAGGTCTCACAGCAAGAACATGATTGATGGGTTTTAAAAAGCAAACAGTAGTATAATACCAAAAAAGAGAACAAAAGAGCAAAATAATAAGCAATAAAGTCAGAGAAAAAAAAATGTGAAGAATTTGAAATTTTGCAAGTGTCATGAAAAACCTTTGGAGGGATTCAGCAGGAAAGTGAAATTATTTGACTTACATTTTTAAAAATACCACCCCAATTGTGTGGAGAATAGACATTATGGAGATAGGGCATTGGAAGTCTGAGAACATTAAGACTATCTTGTCTTGATAGAACTGCATTGTTCTAGAGAGTTAGCAAAGGAAGAAGTGAGACATAGTCAAACTCAGAATATATTTTGAACATAAGGAAGACAATGAACTTAAAAAGCATAGCTCATAGTGGGTAATTAATAGCAACTTTATTTTGTCTCTCACCATTCTTTCAAAATGGATGAAAATTTAGATATTGCCATAATTTTCCCACAATTTGTCTCACAGTCTACTTTTATGATCTCTGTCACTTTAAGGTCTTAGCATATCCTTTATCCTTAAATTCTATTATTTAAAAGTAGATCAGAGGAACATGTTGATTAATTTAATATAATAGGGAAAGTAAGGAGTACAAAATTAGAAATTGCTCCTCAGCATTTTTAATTTTTTTTAAATGTGGAAACAATGCTAAAAATATGGAACCCTGGGGTGAAGCAGGTTGGTAGGTGGGTGGATACGTGGAAATCAAGTTTAGGACGTCCACTTTCACTTAGGATGCAAAAAGCTGCAAAGAATGCTGCAATCTAACCTAACAATGGCAAAAACTGAATATTACCATTTTCTTGAGTCTATTGCAAGCTGAGACCCAAAGGCAATCAAGTAACCTATATTCCAAAAAGACAGCTATTCAGAGAAAGACAAGACAAGATGTTCTACCTTTGACAGAGCAGGGGGAGAAAGAGGTGGCTGCTATACAAGTAGGTTAGAGAAATCTGATGAAGTTTTAATAAATTGTTGAGGTCAAACTATGGGCTATAATGCATACTTTTGGAATAGCTGGGGGCCCAAGACATAAGAAGAGTTAGTATTCACTCCAACATCTCTTCACACAAGTCTTCACCAAGTGCCCATGAGAAACAAAGGAATGTTATGGGTTAAATTGTATCCCCTGAAAAGATATGTTCAGGTCTTAACCCCCCAAACCTCAGAATGTTATCTTATTTGGAAATGGGGTCATTAAAGATGAAATCAGTAAAGATGAGGACATGCTAGAGAAAGATGGGTTCTGGATCCAATATGGCTGATTTCCATAGACGAGGGGAGAGATGCCCAGACAGAAGACCATATAACAACAGAGGCAGAAATTGGAACAATGCAGCTGCAAGCAAAGGGATGCCAAAGATTGACAGCACCACCAGAAGATGGCAAGAAAAAGGTAAGGAAGGATTCTACTTGGTTTCTGAGGGAGCGTGGCTCTGCAGACCCCTGACTAAGACATCTAGACTTCGTAATTGAAAGAGAATCTTTTTCCTTGTTTTAAGCCACCCACTTCGTTGTACTTGCTATTGTAGCCCTAGGAATAAATAGGGGGAAAGGTAAGTGACCAAAAAGAGTCTTCCTTGTTGACACAGGCATACAGGGATGACTGGTCGGTGGCTTTTTGGGAGGGGGGAGAGCAGAAAACCCTGTCTGCTTCTTCAGGCCATTCCCTCCTGTAATAATTTCAGGGATGTGAGGGCTCATCAAGGAAAAGGTAAGTCCATGGGGTGACAGTAGTACAGGTTTATATGAGGAATGGAATTCCCTCATAACATGAGATCTCCCAGAAAAAAACAGCATGGGGTCATACCCAGAAGCAGAAGAGGGGAGAGGGAAAGTGGAGAGGGAGCTCGTATCCAGCGCAATGAGGAATCTCTCGATGGGAGAACTCGGCAGCTTGGGGTCTTGTACAGTCCTGGGGTTTGTTTCATCGGTGTCTAGCAGATGTTGGATGCAGTTTCATGGAATGTGTAAAGGCAGGTGCCAAATGGAACCAAAAAATAAGCTTCTTGTGCTATCATTTAAAAACTGTATGAGCCTTTTTGAGCCACCTCTTCTTGCTCAAGGCCTGCTTTCACCTCTTGGAAGTGTACTTTCTCTACTTTTCCTTTCAATAAACTTTCCTTTCACCACTATAAAAAAATTGTATGAATAAAAAATCTGGGTTTAGCTCTGACGGGCTTTTGAGATAATGATCCTGGGCTGGTGTGAAGAAGTAAACAGGGGGCCAATATACTGAGGCTATTTTGGGCTCACTTATGTAACCATCTATCCCTTGGCCCCATGTTGTTTTATAATCTAAGCTGTATGCTCTTTCATAAAGCCTGCATTTGGAGCGAGTGATAAAGCATTCTAATGACCCAGCATCCTATAAGGCCACAAATTAGGAGGGGGGTATCCAATTTTTTGGCTTCCCTAGGACACATTGGAAGAAAAAGACTTGTCTTGAGTCACACATAAAATATACTAACACTAATGGTAGCTGATGAGCTAAAGGAAAAAAAAAATCTCCAAAAAAATCTCATGTTTTAAGAAAATTTATGAATTTGGGTTGGACTACATTCAAAGTCATTCTGGGCTGCATGTGGCCCTGTGGGCTGCAGGTTGGACAAGTTTGAATGAGGATGGCAAAGTCCATGTGCAGCCATTCTGCCCATTTAGTGGGGGGAAATTCAGAAGAGATTCAAAAAGTAGGAGATTTTGATTTCTTTCACCATTTAGTAATAGAGTAACATTATGTCTCTGCCTCTCTGTAAAAATTGGTGAGTATTATCTATGGGAAGATGTGTTAGCCAATGCACAGACCACCCCCCTCATCACCAACACAGTGCAGGGTTATTAACACTGTGAGCCCTAAAGTGTGATGAGATTCAACCACAAGGTCCATTTCTGGGTCCATTTGTTTAATTTGTGTGGATAGTTATTGAAATGAGGTTATCTGAACTTCTTTTAAATCCAGGGCCTCTATGGTCTCTTAAACTGTTTCAGCATTAGCAGTCAATGCAGTAAAAGGAACTCGTATTTTTCAGAAGACCATCTCCTCCTCAGAAACAACTGGTGGACACAGGACTCATTTTAGCCTCCTCTGGACCTGCCAAGTCATCATGCTATAACACCATCTGCTGCCCGATAAGCTCACTCCAAAATCCCCAAATGGTAGAAGAGATCGTTGGCCTCAGCTAACATTTTCCATTGACAGTCTGCCCAGTCCATTTATGAGACCTAATGTGGGCTGAACAGCTTTCCAAGCCATAAAACTCTTCATCGGCAAAGTATATGTGGACCAGGGTCCAAAGCCTACTCTGTGGGTCATCTCCACCTTCTGCACTAATTGCATGAGATCCTTTAGTAAGAACACCATTGTCTGCATCCAGAACTCCAGCAGCTGATTGTTCAAACTCAGTCCCCATTAGGCGGAGTTCACTCCCTAGCAGATACATTCTATGTGGCCAGATGGCCCCTTTTTCATTTGTTTCCTGGGTTAGCTCCTTAAGGAGAGATTGGGCCCCCAGGGTGAGAGTTTCTTCCTCCAAGTGAAAACTCTCCTTGTCTCCTTGGCCTTCTACTTTTGCCTTTTCTGTCTCTGTTACACCGTGGGTGGTTACTGGCAAAGCAAAGGACAAATTATCCTAGTCACTGTGGTGGTGACACTGAGCTGCCCCTTCATCTAGACAGCATCGGTCTTTCTTCCTAAGGTTGCCCCCAGAAATTTGGTCTCCTACCTCCTTTCTGGGTGGCCTCTTGGTGAGAAGCTGCTGCAAGCAAGGCCCACCACATGTCTCAGGGTTTAGACTATGTGTTCAGTAGAACAGCCACCTCTTTGGAATCCTGGGATGAAGAGGGATATACATTTCCTGGTCTTTATTCATTTAAATTAGCACTTTAGGCAGCTCAGACCAAGCATTGGGGTCTCAATATCCCTTGGAGGAGAAGCCGTAATGATGACATTACGGCAGCATAACTGAGAATCACAGGCATGTTTGTTGCTTGCAAAGGCTACATACTCCTGCAACTATAGTTAGGAAATTGAGCTCAGCCTCATGTCTGCACCTTATCAGCTTGTTGCAAGTCCCTAGGGATAAGGATATCCTCTTGTCTCAGAATACCCCAAATCTCTGGCTTGGCTATGGAAATTTCTGCCACTGTTGCCCATTTTAGGGTCACCAGTGGCCCATCTTTGGTCTAGAGACATATAGTTCTCTCCTTTTTTTATACATGCCCTCAGGTGTTACAGTGCCCAGCACCTGCCAAATGGGAAACCCAGGCATATGGGCCAACCACTTCCCCTGGGCAGCTCAGTGCTTCTGACCCCAAAAGTCAGTTCTAATGGTGTGAGCTCACTCAAATACTGATGCTACTGCTGGACCAGGCTAAGGAGGCACAGGGGAGACCATGGAAAATATAGAGCACAACACAGCACAGAGCAATGCCATACTAAACTAGCACTCAGCAGTCCAAATTTGGGGTCTCCACCACTTAAGGATTTCCAGGATCAATCTGTTAGTTGATTACTTTACTGACAGTTTAGACACAAGAGGAATGGGCAAGGGAATCCCCAAGAGAGGGGGAAATTGGTGAGGGAGCTCATGTGTTGGATGATGTCATATAGCAGCACAATGCAAAGTCTTGGGGGTCAAATAATTTAATGGGCAGCAGTGGCTTGAGGTCTTTGATAATCCCAGGGTTTGTGTTATCTATGACTAACAGATCTGGGGCTGCTATTTTGTGGTATATGCAAAGCAGATAGTCTCTATAGCACTCAAAATATGCTGATTTGGACTATACTTTTGAGCAACTGGATGGGTAAAAATTTGAGTTTGGCCCTCAAAGGTGTTTGAGCTAATGGTGCCAGTCTGCTGTCAAGAAATAAACAACATAGAACCAATATAGAGAGGGAATATTTGGATAGTTTATGTAACACTCTCATCAGAAGCAAACCCATAGTCAGCTGGAAGAGGGAAGCAATTATTTTTGGACTCAGGATACAGATAAAGAATGATTGCTTCTAGCGGGCAGACAGAAGCAAAAAACTGTCTACCTCTTGGGGAGAAATTGGAAACCAGTCCAACTGTAGGGCTCATCTGTATCCTTGGAGAAGGATATAAGATAAATTCTCTAGCTCTGGTTCAAGATCCTACACCAATATTAAGCAGAGGCCTGCTAGCTCTGGGGGACTGGTAATAAACTCTCGCCCTCCCAAAAATCAACTATTAGTTCGGTGCAAAAGTAATTGAGGTTTTGGACCATGAATTTTAGATCATTGTCGCTTGGCTCAAACTCATCTTTATTAATCAAAATAGAAATCATTAGAATCAATATTTTCTTCAATGAGAAATAAGTTTGTATATTCCTATAGCATAAAAATGCATGCTTCGAGATTTGACAAACTCTTGTAAAGCATTTTCTGCATCCTGCTGCTTGTGGAAGCATTTTCCCTACAAAAAGCTGTCAAGATGTTTGAAGAAGTGATAGTTGGTTGGCAAGAGGTCAGCTTAATCTGGTGGAAGAGGCAAAATCTCACAGCCCAATTTGTTCAGCTTTTGAAGCGTTGGTTGTATAATGTACAGTCTGGCATTGTCATGAAGACTTGGGCCCTCTCTGGTGACCACTGCCAGCTGCAGGTGTTGCAGTTTTGGGTGCAGCTCATGGATTTGCTGAGCATACTTCTCAGATACAATGGTTTCGCTGGGATTCAGAAAGCTGTAGTGGATCAGACCAGCAGCAGACCATGCAAACAGTGACCAGGGCCATTTCTGATACAAGTTTGGCTTTGGGAAGCGCTTTGGAGCTTCTTCTCAGTCCAAACACTGAGCTGGTTGTTGCCAGTTGTCATAAAACCCACTTTCCATTGCATGTTACAATCCAATCAAGTAATGGTTCATTGTTGGGTAGAATAAGAGAAGATTACACTATACAATGACATGTTTTTTGTTTGTTTGTTTGTTTGTTTTCCATTAGCTCATGAGGCACCCACTTATCAAGCTTTTCCACCTTTCCAATCTGCTTCACAAGCCAAACAACCACAGAAGGGTCAACATTAAGTTCTTGGGCAACTTCTGTTGTTGCAAGAGAATCAGCCTCAAAGATTGTTCTCAATTGGCAGTTGTCAACTTCCAATGGCTGGCCACTGTGCTTCTCATTTTCAAGGCTCTTGTCTCTTTTGCAAAACTTCTTAATCCACCACTGCACTGTACATCCATTAGCAGTTTCTGCGCCAAATGTGTTGTTGATGTTGCAAGTTGTCTCCGCTGCTTTATGACCCATTTTGAACTTGAATAAGAAAATCGCTCAAATCTGCTTTTTGTTTAATACCATTTCCATAGTTTAAAATAAATATAAAATAAAAAGCAAGTAATAAATCATTAGCAAAAAACATAAAGTGAGAAGTGCACATTAAAATGATGTATAACATAACCACATTCATTTAAGAATGTATTCCAGTATCAAATGGCAAATTTCAACAATGCAAAAACCACAATTACATTTGCACCAATCTAATACAAATAAAGGCAGAGATTTTTCTGGCCTGGAGAGGATGGGTAGGAACACTGAAAAAGCCTCAAACCTGAGATCTAAGCACAGCCATGCTAAGATTAAGACTGAGATTGGACCAGGACAATAAAGGACACCCCTGCCCTCATCATGAACCTATTATAATACTGAGTAACAGCTAACAGTGTCTAGTACTAGGAGAAGGAAGGAGCTTGGGAAGTGTAGTTCAGACATGCAGGAATGGTTGAAATCTGATAGAGGGAAAGACTACTGATAAAAAGTCTATAGTATTTCAGTCCCCACCTTAAGCACAAAACAACAAAAGACATTGGTGATAGTTTTGAACCTGGTAGTGCACTAGACATAATGATAGCAACAACAAAACCCAAAGATAGCTCAACTCCTAACTCAAATAAGTCAAACACGCATACTAGCAGCATGATAAAGAGGCATGCCCATTTCTAGGCATGGATACAACTTACCTCAATATCTACTATATCATGTTCAGGATTCTACAAAACATTATGACAAAATAGAGCAAGGAAAAAAGAAAAAATGTTTTCAAGAACTAAAGCAATCAAAATAAGTAGACACAGATTAATCAGATGCTGGAGTTACCAATCAGAAAATTTAAAAATACCTGTGATTCATATGCCAGAGTCTTGGTGAAAAAAATATGGAAAATATAAAGAATGGCAAATTTCAGCAGATGAATGATACTCATATGGAAATGCTATAAATAAACAGACACATACAATATCTGAGGTAAATTTTCTAAATGAGCTCATCAGCAGATTTACCACAGGTGATAAGAGAATCAAAGACCTAGACAATATGTCGATATTCCTTATTTTCAAAATTTTCAAACTGAAATGCAAACAGAATGAGTGAAAACAAAACAGACCATCTAAAAGCTCTTAGATAATATTTAATGTTCTAATATACATTTATTTGAAACACTAGGTCTAGGGGAAAAATACTCGTAGGAGTAGAAGAAATGTTTGAAAAGGCAATGACCACGAATTTCCAAAAATAATGAAATACATTAAGTTGTATATCTAAAAGCTTAAATAATCTCAAGCAGAATAGACCCCAAAGTAAAACTGCTAAATATTAAAGATAAATACAAAATATGCAAAGCAGTCATAGGGGAAGAAACAAATTATATGCAGTGGAAAAAAGATAAAAATAACAGCAGATATTTGTCAATTCAAAAGACAATGGAGTGCTATTTTTACAGTACTAAAAAAATGGCAATCCAGAATTCTCTAAAATGTAAATTATCCTTCACAAATAAAAATGGAATACAAAAACTCTTCAAACAAGCAAAAACTAAGAAAATTCCTTCCCATAGTATCTGAATTCTACAAAATGTTTTAGAAAATTCTTCAGGCAGAAAAAATGGGGGAAGCTGGGATGGTTCAGTGGGTTAAGCGCTCACGTTGTAGCGCCGGGGACCGAGGATCGAATCCCGGCCCTGGTTCGTGTGGAACCATATGCTGAACTGGGGAGTTCCCCAGTTCAGTTCTCTCTCTGTCTCTGTCTCTGTATCTCTCTCTCTGTCAAAAAAAATTAATAAAATAAATAAACTTAAAAAAATGTAAAACAGTGTTGGAAACAGTAAAAAAAAAAAAGAACTAAATATAAAATACATATTTTCTTATTTTATCACAAAAATGAATAATTGTCCTAACTTTCCTTTTAATTATACAAATTTTAAATTTTATTAGATATCCAAATGGAAGCACCAAAAAGTTAGATGGATAAACAAGTCTCTTTGTTATTTGTTATATCTTTGTTAACTTCCTTGTCTCTTTGTTATTATGAATTATACCAATACTTCATTATAGGTACTATATAATTATATGTACTTACTATATAATTCATTATAATAACAAAGAGACAAAGAAGATAACAAAGAATATAACAAATAACAAAGAGACACAGAATATAGTTATGTTTATAAATGCCCCAAAACAAAAAGATAAAGAATATTATTTAAGATCTGGAATCTGAAACTCAGTAACCACTTTCAACAACAGTATTAAAAAAGTTGGGTATTTTTACTCTGCAAAATAAGATTTTCTAACCTGTACAATTGGGATTGTAATACCTGATTTATAGAGTTGGGATTTAATGGGGTCAGGCATGTGAAACAGTACAAGGATGTTGGTAAATATTGTACATGTTTTCAATTATAATTTGATGACTAAACTCCCATTCCTGATTTTTAAAAAAACAAAAAACTTTTCTCTTTAACATTATAAGTAAATGTTGTTGTTTTTTTAAGTTTATTTAGGTATAACAACAAAATTGTACTCATTTAAAGCACATAAACTGATGATTTGATATCTTTCATTTTATGAAATGATTACCACAATCAGGTTAATTAACACATTAATCACTTCACATAGTAACCTTTTTATGTGTGTGTATGGTGAGAACGCTTAAGGTCTACAGTCTCAGAAAATTTCAAGCACATTCTATATGCATATAGAGGAGTGTTTTAAGAATACTTGTAGCAAAGATGTTTCTAAGAATGCTACTTGCTTGCTACATTGAGAAAACTGTTATTTATATCACTGAATGGTGTGACTGCCCATCTATAATTCATGTAGAGAAGTGTTAAAGAACACGTACAAGAATCTGTAAATTATCTAATTGTTACCAACCAATGTAACCTCATTAAATTTAACAATAAATAAAAAAAAAACAACAAAGATGTTTTTAAGAATGTATTTTTACCTGTGCAGCACATTAGATCACCACAGCTTATTCATTTGGTAACTGAAGGCTTGTACCCTTGGACCAACATCTCCCCATCTTTCTACCCCCTGTTTATGTGAGTTTGATTTTTTTTTCTTATTTAGATTTATTTAGATTTACATATAAATGAGAGCATACAGTATTTGTCTTTCTCTATTTCTGGATAATCTCAGTTGTCTTGTGACCTAACATGTGCTCTATCCTGGAGAATGTTCTATGCACACTTGAGAAGAAAGTGTATTCTGCTGCTATTGCATAAAATGTTCTGTATATGTCTGCTAGGTCTACATGGTCTAAAGTGTATTTCAAGTCCATTTTCTTATTGATTTTCTGTCTGGCTGATATACCCATTGTTAGAAGTGTAGTGTTAAAGTTACCTATTTTTATTGTATTAATGTCTACTTCTCCTAGCAGTTCCATTAGAATTTAATATGTTTAGATGCTCCAATACTGGATATGTATACTTTACACTTTTTATATACTATTGGTGAATTGGCCTCTTTATCATTATATAACAGCTACCCCCTCCTTCCTTTTGGTTGTGATTTGCATAGAATATCTTTTTTCATCCCCTTTAGTTTATATGAATTCTTAAACCTGAAGTGATCCTGCCCTGTGCAGCCCCACACCTACCTGTGGAATGAAATATGTAGAAAAACCAATGATGTGCAACTATGAAGACTGTTCTGGGCCCTCCCCCTTCTCTCTGTCTTTGACTCTGTATCTCTCTCTCTCTCTCTCTCTCTCTCTCTCTGTCAAAAACAATAAGTAAATCTTAAAAAAAAAGAAAGAAAAAGCTGAAGTGAGTCTCTTGTAGGCAGCATATAGTTTGGTCTTGCTCTTTTATTCTTTCAGCCACTCTATGCCTTTTGATTTGGGAATTTAATTCATTTAAATTTAAAGTAATTATTTATAAGTGAAAACTTAGTAATGCTATTTTACTTATTGTTTTCTGGTGGCTTTATGGTTTCTTTGTTCCTTTCTTCCTCTCTGCTGTCTTCCTTTTGAACTGATGGTTTTGGTTAGTGGTATGCTTTGATTCCCTTCTCTTTATCTTGTGTGTATCTACTATAAGTTTTTGCTTTGTGGTTACAATGAGGTTTATATAAAGCATATTATAGTTATAATAGTCTCTTTTAAGCTGAAGACAACTTAACTTCGACCATACACAAAAACTCAACCCTTTTACACCCTCTTTTATGTTTTTGATGTCACAATTTACATACCTTTATATTGTAAATTCATTAACAAATTATTATAGCTATCGTTATTGTTAATATTGCTGTCCTTTAATCTTTATCCTAGAGTTAAGTGATTAGCACACCACCATATTACAGTATTGGGCTATTCTGAATTTGACTCTATACTTATTTTGACTACCGGTAATGTCTTATATATTTTCATGTTTTCATATTGCTAATTAGCATCTTTTAATCTTAACTTGAAGAACTTTCAGAATATTTTATAAAGCAGGTTAAGTGATGATGAACTCCCTCAGATTTTATTTATTCTAAGGAGTCTTTATCTTTCCTTTATTTCTGAAGAACAACTTTGCCGGGTAAAGTATTCTTGGTTGGCAGTTTTGTTTTTTGTTTTTTTTCTAGCACCTCAGAGTATCATTCAATTTTCTCCTATACTGCAATGTTTCTGCTGAAAATTCTGTTGATAGCCTTGTGGGTGAATCTGTTGATAGCCTTGTGGGTATTCACTTATATGTGAGAAATGTTTTTCCTATTGCTGCTTTTAAAATGATCTGTCTTTGATTATAAATCATTATAATGAAACTGTCTTAGAAACTTTCATTATAATGTATCTTTTTTTTTATTCTTTTTTTTTTTAATTTATTGTTAAATTTGATGAGGTTACATTGGTTGGTAACAATTAGACAGTTTACAGATGTACAAGTCCACATCACATCATTCATGCATCGTATTATGTGCCCATCACTCAGTATCAGTTCCCCTTCCATCACCTTATATCTAGTGCCCACTCCCACCTC
>PVKE010026689.1:0-22115 GCA_004027555.1 Craseonycteris thonglongyai
CTCAAAAACAAAGTTTTTAAAGGAAAGGTACCAGGTGATAGGTCTGGGAAATGTAGTAGGTGTGTCAAACTTTGTTATCTCTTGCTGGATAACCCAGTCTATCAAAATGTTCAAATATTTGTACTGTATTTCATAATGCTTGTAAGTGGATTATCAAATAATATCAGGGAATTGTGTTCTCTTTTATGTGCACAAGGGATTAATAGGGCATGCTATCAGATGTCTATTCAATTGTGGCTCTAGCTTTATGGCACAACAATCTACCATTTTAATAGAAATTGCTTATTTTTAATATTTACTGTAAGAAATGACTAAGTCAGTTTACAAAAATGTATGATTCTGTGGATTTTCTTGATTCATTTATTTAAATTTTGCTCATTCTAAAGTGTGTGTGTGTATTAATATCAGGTCATCCTAGTTGGCTATAGAGGTTCATTCTTATATGTCGTAGTGCCTTGATTAAATGAGATGAATCTTCACTTTTCTCGTAAGCATTCCAGTAACAGCTAGTTTACGTAGAGATACCTCGAGTTAATGCTTCTACTCTACCCTCCTTCTCCCCACACACATGGCCAAGTTTGTTGTGTAGATGCCTGCTTGCATGCACAGCCAATTTAATAACTATGCCTTTCAACATTTTATTTTTAATTTAAATGGAAATTTATAGTTGGTGAAAATAAAATTTATTTAAAGTGTCTTAGTGTTGGTATTTTATGTTCTTAATGTATTTTTTTATTGTTAAATTTATTGGGGTGACATTGATTGGTAACAGATAGTTTCCGGATGTACAAATCCACATCACATCTCCCATGCATCGCATTTTGTGCCCACCACCCAGAATTAGCTCTCCTTCCATCACCATATATCCGGTGCCCACTCCCACCCTCCACTCTCCCTCCCCACTCCTCTCCTTTTCTCATATAGTCACCAAACTATTGAGTGTGTCCATAAGTCTTTCTCTGTTACTTTCAGTTCTATAATCCACCAATAAGTGAGGTCATATGTTTCCTGAGTCTTTCCGTTTGACTTATGTTGCTTAAGATGGTTTCAAGGTCCATCCATGTTGTCACAAATGACTTTATTTCATTTTTCTTTTCTTTTTTTAAATATATATTTTATTTATTTATTTTTGACAGAGAGAGAGAGAGAAAGAGAGAGAGAGAGAGAGAGAGAGAGAGAGAGAGAGAGAGATACAGAGACAGAGAGAGAACTGAACTGGGGGAGCTCCCCAGTTCAGCATATGGGTCCGCACGGGCCGGGGCCGGGATTTGATCCCTGGTCCCCAGGGCTGCAAAGTGAGCGCCTAACCCACTGAGCCATCCCGGCTTCCCTCATTTTTTCTTATCGCTGAGTAGTATTCCATTGTGTAAATATACCACAACTTCTTTATCCAGTCATCCATGGAAGGGTATTTTGGTTGTTTCCATGTCCTGGCCACTGTAAAGAGAGCTGAATATGTGTTCTTCATATTTTTTATAAATCCACATTGAAAAAAAATATCAAAGCATCTTTCAGTAGTAAACATGTCTGAAAATTATTTCTATTTTTCTTAATTTTAAAGTGTTTTCAATTTTATAAAGATCAATTCTCTTAGGAGTAAACTGAAAACAAATTGTGTTTTTAAAAGAAGATATGTGTATTTCATGTTTTAAAGGGGCAGCTGTCATAAGAAGCAGCATTCTTTTTGAAGTTACAATTATGGCATCATGTTTGAGAAGAACCGCTAATACTGATCAAGTTTCCGTGAAGAATAATTGACTACTTTAAAAACACATAGGAATTTTATCATTGAAGTAAAATTCAGTGAATTTGTTGAGGATTTAGAATTAGCTTATTTGTATTGTATTAGCAAAATATGCCTCATGATATAATTTTTAAAAAATGCATAAAAACCGTAGGTAGGAAAGATATTTTTTTTATATCTACATTTTAAAAAACGGAGGAAATTAAATATCCGTAGGATCAGGTACCCGAAATTCCCAACTCACACTAGAAAAGGATATTTCCCTAACAAACTATTCAGACCTATGGTATCTTTAGGCATGGTATATCAGGATTTCTGCTCCATATCTGGGAGTGTCTTGGCTCTTCCCACTCCATATCTTAGCTTTATCATTAGACAGCTGCAAGATTGTAACAGGAACAGGTGGCATCACACAGATTCTGCAATATTCAGGCAATGCCTTTCCAAGAAACTTGAACAGCCTTCTGTCCCCTCAGGTCTCATCACCCATTATTGGTGTATAGATTCAACAATGTAGACCACTAAAATTGAGGATGGAGTCAAATCTCCAGTTTTGTGCAGAATGGGCTTGAAGTAGGAAAAAA
This sequence comes from Craseonycteris thonglongyai, assembly GCA_004027555.1. Classification (NCBI taxonomy): domain Eukaryota; kingdom Metazoa; phylum Chordata; class Mammalia; order Chiroptera; family Craseonycteridae; genus Craseonycteris; species Craseonycteris thonglongyai. The sequence goes on from PVKE010026689.1 coordinate 2,329, forward strand.
TGAGACTAGAAACGGAAGTAAGGGTATGCATACACTAAACTCTGGACATTTTTCATTATTTTTTATCTAATTTTGCGTTTCGGTATTTAGTATTTTCTTTTAACTTTTGCTAACAAACAGATTTAAAAATCACATTTTCACTACAAAGAGTTTTCAACTCGAATCAAACAGGTGATTTTTCTCTATCTCAAGTTGTACAGTCTTAGAGAATAAAGTATGCCACATATTCTATATAAAATTAAATTCATTGTCATTTGGTAATGGGTTTCATGTTTTCACATGTTATATCATTTTAGATCTAAATTGGGCATCTACCGAAAATTATAACTCAAAAAGCTAGATTCAATTCAGTCACCCCAATGGGTTTGCACCAAAATTAATTATCAGCAGATTGAAAATAGTCAAGATTGTTTCACAATAAGTTCACATTTAATAAGATACTGTTTCTTAAGTTTTAATTTAAAGTTGTCTAATCCCAATATGTTTTCATGCATATTAATGTTTTATAATTGTACCACCAGAGGGAAGGGACTCTTTAATTTATTGTGTATATCACCAAATATTATGATAGTCTATATAAAGAATTTAAAAAGAATAGTTTCTACTTACAACATAATGCATAAATATTGAGAAAAATCTTAAAAGTTATATGAAAATAACCACAAAGATAAATTTGTCTATTTATCTTTAAATTAATGGTGCTCATTTATCTTTAAATTAATGGTACTTTAAATTTATTTATCTTTAAATTAATGGTAATCACTTTCTTTACTGAAGGACTTTTATGAGGTCCTTTTAGTACATTTAAATGATAAGAATGAACAAAATTGAACTTACCCAAAGCTTTTCAATGTACTTTTTTTGTGTTGCTCAAATGTGGTATTGCCACACACATATAACCATGCAACCTATTGTATTAAAAAATTTAGATTACAGAATTCTGAGTTACAAATACACTTGGATTTGAATTCATTAAGGTCAGATTACTTTGCAGGTTGGCTGAGAGGAAATATTTATAGCTGTGTTTCAGTTTTGCCTCATGGTCATGTCTTATGTGAGAGTTCACAGAATGCTGTTAACTATATTGAAGTTCTCCTGAATGAAACAACTGACTCCATCAAGCAAAAGAAGGAAAATGACCCTCCTAGTGGTATTCTTCCCCATAGTAGAGAGAATGCTTAGCTTCTGAGAGATATAGGCATTTATACAATGATATTGCATCAGAGTTTGTTAATCCATTTATTTTATATCACCTTAGATATTACAAATATTCCCCGTTTGTAGTTCTGCCAAATACTAACAGCACATTTGAGTTTGAAAGGCAATGCTCCTGAAATCGTGGATGTTATTAATTTTTTGTTTGTTTGTTTGTTTGTTTGTTTGTTTTTGTTTTATGTAGAGTTCGTTCATGATTCATTGTATTGTGAGTGTAAATTGTTTTTTAATTGGTATTTCCAGTGGGGTTTGTTTATCTCAGGAAACCATATCTGACAGTATGTAGTGAATCACAATTTTGATTTACATTCCATTTTATCTTTGTGCATGTGCCGGTGGCATACCAATACACCTCAGCTTTGATTTACTGCCAATCCTAGTCCCTTAAAGTTATATAGAGCTTTTATAAGAGTAATTCCAGCAAACCTTTGTTAATTAAAGAAATGCCTCAATTTGAATGCAAGCCAGATCTCAGAATTATAACTAGGCTATTTTGACACATCGTTATATTACTGAATTAATGAAATGATAATCTAGTATAATTCACTACTCTATTCACTAATATTTCATAGATAATACTTACACAATTGACATTCATATTGTGGACACTGAGGTGTGGTAATCTGATTTTTAGCAAAATATATTGGCAAATGCAAATTTGACCATGCCATTTGTTTTTAAGTTTTCTCATGGTCTTTCTTTACTTCTGAAGGCGGGTAGGCAGGTATAAACTTCACCATGTCCTAGAAGACTGTATACTTTGGTCCTTGTGTGTCTTTTTAGTTCTTTTCTTATGCTACTACTTCCCTTGCTCAACATGTTGGAACTGAACTGCTCTTATTTCAAGTCCTTTAAATGTCAAACTAGTCCCTGCCTCACTCAAAGCTTTAACGTTTGTTTGTTTTTTTTATCAGATAATATGCAAGGGATATGTTGCAAGGGATACATGCAATCGTCTACCTTGTTTAGGAAAAAAACAAATAATGGGAGTTTGTTAGCAGATTAAAATAAGTAAGAGATCTTCTTTTCACAATGGAAGTATTCTTTCCTTTTCTTTGTTATTTATTTATTTTTTTCACACAACTGTCAAGGAAGGTTCCCATAGATTTTACCCTCCAGAGGCAAGCGTTTTTTTTTTTAATTATACCACATGGCATAATGTTGTAAGGGGAGAAAAGTTTTTTGCAATGGTCACAAAGGCTTACCTTCAAATACTGAGAATTGTATTGTTTAATATTTTATTGTTTTTATTTTGTATAACAACACACTCTTCTCCCTACCCATGCTTTTTCATGGTTTAGGATGTAGTGTGTACATATTTCTTAGAAAGGGATCTGATCTTATTATAACAGGAACACATGATGGAAGCTGTACTGCCATTATAAGTAAAAAAGTAAAGCAAATCCTAAGTCCTTAAAAAGATGAAATATGAAGCAGAGAAGGAGCAGTTAGTTAGTAGTGAGTCATTGCATCTCATTGCATCCATTATTATGTATCAGCTTGGGGAATACACTCATAACCACATCACAGACCTAAGAAAGTATGGGCCAAATATTTTGGGAAGACTTTATGTATTCATTATGGATGTTTATTTATTTTGATTTTTTTATGTAAAATGTGTATTGAAACAACATATAGAAACATTTTAAACATACAACTTCATAAATAAGATAAAAATAAGTATATTTCTGTAACTACTACTAGAGTCAAGGAGCAGCATTACCTATGCCTCTCTTACTTCCACTTTCCTATCACATTTACTCAAATGTCACCTCTGTCATTTTTTTTTTTAAAGATTTATTTTATTTTTTGACAGAGCAGAGAGACAGAGAGAGACAGAGAGAAGGAGGAGGGCGCAGAGCAGTCTCCATAGTTGCACATCATCAGTTTTCGACATGGTTTCATTCCACACAGGTGGGTGGGGTCCGCACAGGGCAGGAACTGGGCTGGGGGCCACCTGCATAGGAGGCATGGCCCCTCAAGCCAGGGTCCAAACCGGGGGCTGAGAACCAAACTGGGGGCCTCCCACATGGGAAGCACACCCCAGTTTAGCATATGGGTCCACACGGGCCAGGGCCGGGATTCGATCTTTGGTCCCCGGGGTTTCAAAGCAAGTGCTTAACCCGCTGAGCCATCCCGGCTTCCCTATAACCTCTGTCTTGACAGCAAACTCTAAAAATTAATTTTAGGTACCTTGTACTACATTCACATTGATTCATAAAGCGTGCATCCTCTTGTGTCACTTTGACTCAAGATATTTTAGTGAGATTCATGCATACTATTTCGTGCAGTAGGAATGCATTCATTGCTATTATATTATTCTCTTGTGTGACTGTACTACGAATTATTTATTCTTTTACCATAAGTGGACATTTAGGGCCATAATGAATAATGTAGCCATGGAAATTATAGATGTCCATTTTTTAAATTGAGGCACAGTTCACATACTGTAAAAGTAACCATTGTTAAGAGTGCAAATTTAGTGGTTTTTTTGTATATTCACAAGATTGTGCTGATCATTATCCAGTTCCAGAACATTTTTGTCAACTTGAAAAAGAAACATGATTTTAAAGGGACATATCAGAATCTGGAATACAACAGAAGTAATTATCAGAGGAAATTTGATAGCATTAAATATATACATCAATAACAATTAAAAAATAATATAAAATAAACACCAGCATTTAAAAAGTTATTAAAAACCAACACTAAATTAAACCAAGAGGAAAATTGAAAGAAGAACTTGAGGATATTGCTACCTAAATTAAAGTATACCTCAAGTTATTGGTACTAAAGGTTTGAATAAACAAAATTTCTATCCTCATGGATCTTTCAGATGATTTAGATAAAATAAGAGTAGTTTAGGGGGATGCCAGGATAGTTCAGTGGTTGAGCACTTGCCTTGCAATCAATTGCTCAGGAATTTGATTCCCGGCCCCAACTTGTGCAAACCCATATACTAAACTGCTGAGCAACTGGTAACTGCCTGGTAACCACCGGGATGGTTTGGTGATGAAGGTTCTTGCTTCCCACGTAAGAGGCCCCTGGTTCGGTCCCTCTTCGCGTGGTCCCACATTCGTGTGGAATAAAACCATGTCAAAACTAATGATATACAGCTATGGAGACTGCTCTGAGCCCCCCCAAACCCCACTCTCTCACCTCTCACAAAACAATAAAATAAATCTTTAAAAAATAGTAATTTAGGGAGGCACATTGTTTTTTTTTTTTCTCCCCAAAGCTACGGTGTTAAGGTAACAATTATTAATACCATATGGCCACTATGTGACTATACATATAGAAATCTTTGATATTGAAATTTTTAAGACTTATCAGTGGAGATAGTACTTATTACTAGTACTTATTAGTAGCTATTCCTACACAACTTCCTTATATTAATAACTGATAGGGAAAGCTGGGATGGCTCAGCTGGTTAAGCACTCGCTTTGGAGCCCCAGGGACTGAGGATCGAATCCTGGCCCAGCCCATGTGGACCCACATGCTGAACTGGGGTGTGCCCCCAGCTCAGTTCTTGCCGGGACCTATGTGGGAGGCTCCTGGCCCAGTTCCTGCCCTGCGCAGCCTTGTGCCCACCTGTGGAGTGAAACTACATGGAAAACTAATGCTGTCAACTATGGAGACTGCTCTGGGCCCTCCCCTTCTCGCCGTCTCTCTCTGTCTCTGTTTCTCTTTGTCAAAAATCAATAAAATAAATCTTTAAAAAATAATAATAATAAATAATTGATAGTATATTCACAGGCTCAACTCAGAGATATTACAGGTTCATATCCAGACCCCCTCAATAAAGTGAGTCGTAAACTTCTTTGCTGGTGAAGGATCTTGCCTTCGTGCAACATCTATGAGGTGTAATAAAGCGATGTGCAATAAAACAAGGTATGCCTACAGTATATTTCAAGACAGTGTTTTTCTTTCTAAAATCTATTGAAATAATATTTTTTCCTATGCACCCACGTTTGTAAGAACATTTGGATGGGTGATGGTTTCTGTGTGATCAATGTTAATTTAAAGTTGGTGGATATCCTTGGAGAGCTAATCAAGAAGGTAGAAATTTTTCTACATTAATGTTGTCAAGTGACAGTAGATTTAAGAGGTGATGAACATTATTTACTTAAAAAAGAAAATGTTTTTCCTTATCCAATTACTGTTAGAAGAATCATTAGCCACAACAAAATCTCAATGAGTCAGTTAAACATATGTCTCATTCTATAATTTATACTTCTTAACAGTCTGTGATCCCTTGGGTCAAGATTACTTTAGAAATACAAAGAGAACCCTAAAACTAAATAATTTCATTTATAAAATGAACATGTAAATTATCTGCTAAATTACTTGTACTTAATTGGTAATTTTGCATAATGACATACATTCTCTTTGGGTCTCTTCAGGCTCTGGCAGATAACACTTTACAAATGTTACTTAAGTTCCAATTACACCACAAACCTTGTAGAAGTGTACTATTAATCTAAATATGCAAACATTAGCAATCCTGGTATTCCTTAGGCAAACTATAATTCAGAATTTCTGGTAAAGGGTACCTTGGCTAATTCTGAATGCGGTACTTCTTACACGAGAGACTACAAATGTCAATTTTTTAAAGTTTGTAAGTGTATAAGACAATGAACAATTATTAGTATATATATATATATTATTTTTATTTTTGACAGAGGGAGAGACAGAGACAGAGAGAGAACCAAACTGGGGGAGCTCCCTGCTCAGCACATGGTTCCGCACAGGCCGGGGCTGGGACTCGATCGCCGGGACTGGATCCCTGGTCCCTGGCGCTGCAAAGTGAGCGCTCAACCCACTGAGCCATCCCGGCTTCCCCATGAACAATTATTAGAATCAGCTCATTTCACTTTTAGTTTAGAAATTTAAATTACAAAAATATTTATCTTCTTATGCAATGGCTGTCTTTTTTAAGTACTTAACATTAAAATCACCACATAAGACATAACTACCACTAATCACATATTCTACCCCAATTATTCCAATCTTTTCACCATTACTTGTGTCTTACTTGTAAGCTATTATAGAGACTAGAGTTTGCCACCCCAGAATTTGCATTTTGAGCTACTGATTTTAAGTTAGTTATTTTTAGGAAATGAAAGACTGAGAAAGAACCTGTGGTCCACCCCTTTACTTGCCTCAGGGAATTCAAATAGGAACATCTGCTTTAGGGAGAGTACCTTAGCATATTCGATTTAGCATATTCACCTAAACACCTTCACCTTGACTAGTATGAATTAAGTGTGGCATACTGAGAAGATCCAAGCAAGTGTGTTTGTTAGCTCCTCCTTTAGGTCTCATTGTTTCTGCATGGCCCAGCAAGTATTTGTTTACAACATGTTTGCTCTTTCTTATCCACCTGTGAATGGCCTACTTTCCTTTTGAAATCCCCAACCTTTGTCTTGCTCTCCTTTGTGCAGAATGGTGTAGAAGCCTCAACTGCCCAATATGTCCTCAGGTCTCATATGTTTATGAAACCCTGTATATACATAGGTAATAAATCTGGTCATTTTTTTTTTCTGTTAATCTATTTAATGTTAATTTGATTTTTAGTACAGCTGCAATTCTCAGAAGGTTGGAAGGGAAATTATCTTCCACTTTCATAGACTAAAATATATAAAATCAACAAAACCAAAAGTTGGTTCTTTGAAATGATATATGATTAATGAAATTTTGGTAAGGTTTATCAAGAAATAAAATGTAGACTAAAAATATTAGGAACTGGAAAAGGGGGACATCACTCAGAACCTATAGTCAGTCATAAGCAAAAAACAGAATAATATAACATTTATTAAATATACTTAACAATTATAGTAATTGTACAAAGTCCATAAAAAACATGACTTGCAGAACTGAAACAAGAAAGGATAGAAAATCTGATATATTCTAATCTACTAAATTTCAGGACCAAAAATCTTCATCAGTACATTTTTCCAAATATTAAATAAGAAATTCCAAGAATTTTACATAAAATTGTTCACAGAATTTGGTTACAGTACTTGTTCATGTAAAATGCAACATATTCTCAACAACAAAATCTGAAAATAATACAAAAGAAAGGATGATCACAGACAATGTCTTTCATAGACATTTTTTGTAAAAAACTTAAACAAAAAGATTACAGTAAGAAATTATTTTTGTCAAAATATTTACACAGATAAACACAAGCCATAGAAAAAGTAGTTATTCATACATCTGATAAAGGACCTAATTTCAGATGATGTGAAGCACTCTTATAAATCAATTAATAAAGTAGTGACAACCCATTAGAAAATTGGGAAAAGACTTGAAAAGACATTTAAAAATAAAAATATTCATATAACCAATACAAATATGAAAGGCCTCTTGATTTTCTTTGCTGAAAATTAAATTGCAATATGAGGCTACTAAACAATTACTAGGATGATTAAAAAATAATTTATAGGGGAAGCTGGGATGGCTCAGTGGGTTAAGCGCTCACTTTGCAGCACCGGGGACTGGGGATCAAATCCCGGCCCTGGCCCGTGCAGACCCACATGCTGAACTGGGGAGTTCCCCCAGTTCAGTTCTCTCTCTCTGTCTTTGTCTCTGTCTCTGTCTCTCTCTCTCTCTCTCTCTCTCTCTCTCTCTCTCTCTGTCAAAAATAAATAAATAAATAAATTAATTAATTAAAAAAAGTATATGTATACTGTATATCAATTGTAGTGAGGAAGAAAGAGGATTTGGGAATTTCATGCAGGCATATGAACAATCTGGAATTATCTATTAAAGTTAACCTACATCAGTTCACAGGTATATTATTTTGAATAGAAATAAGCATTTATGTTCAAAATTAAGGAATGGACCAATTTCTTCACAGAAGCATTCAAAATATTTGAATACTTAAAACAACCATAAATTCATAAACATTAGATTGAATCAATAAATTATATATTTATTTATTGGAATTAAAACTATTGGAATGAAAAAAATGCAACTACCCTCAATAACATCTTGTAAAAATATGCTGCTGAGTATAAGAAACCAGGCACAAATAAGTACTACTTTGTGATTTCATTAATATATAAAATCTAAGACAGAAGAAAAGCATGTTAGAAATCACTGTATTTCTTAACCCTGTCAGGAATTGGGAGGAAAAGGGGCTTCTGGGATGCTACTAGTTGATAGATATTATGACGATTTGTCAGTCTATACATTTAAAATTTGTTTACTCTCCAAAATGCGTGGTATGCTTTACTAAGGGTTCACTATGGAAATGATGTGGCAGAGCTCTTAGGAAAGATGTCACCAAAACTTTTGAGCTCATGGGTAAAACTATTACACCCACCTTGACTATCAAGAAATTGCGTGTGTAATGATAGCAGAAGACTGGCAAACTGATGGTATAGATAGAAGAAAGGGAAAACACAATCTTACTGCAGTGCTGACAGCATGCTGGGCACGGCCCGGCGGTCTGTTAGGTGGGAGGTGTTGAGAAGGGGATGCCCCTGTACCTCCACATCACTGACTCAGTTGTTGATTCTGAAGTCATCTTGCCAGGCCCTGCTTTCAGTGGGATCGATGGTAGTTCTCACGGGGGCAACAAGATCACCACGTGAGAGTTCATAGTCCTTCCTGCTGGTGCAACAACCTTCAGAGGAGCCATGGGCATTGGAGCAGAGATTTACCACAACCTGAGAAAAATTTGATCAAGAACAAGTTTGTGAAAGATGCCATCAGTCTGGGGGATGAAGGCAGGTTTGTTCCTAGAGACTAAAGCAGCCCTGGAGCTGCTGAGGCTTGCAATGGGGGTAAGCAACCGGTGACACAGATGCGTGTGTTGCTGACATGAGCCTGGCTCCCTCTGAGTTCTTCAGGTTGGGAACATATGGCCTGGATTTCAGGTCGTTCGATGACCCCAGCAGGTATATCACACCCAACAAGTTGGCCAGCTGATACAGCCCTTTATCAAGGAGTATCCTGTAGTGTCTGTTGAAGACCCTTCTGACTGAGATGACTGGGAATCTCCACAGAAGTTTACTGCCAGTACAGGAATCCAGGTGGAAGGGGATGTGAGGAATCTGAAGCACGTTGCCAAGGCCATGGCTAAGAAACCGTGCAGCTGCCTCCTGCTCAATGTGAACCACATGAGCTCTGTGATCACGTCTGTTCAGGTGTGCAAACTGGACTTGGCCAGCGGGTAAGGCATTGCGGTGTCTCATTCATCATTTTGGGAGACTGAAGATGCCTGCCTCTGCAACCTGGAGGTGGAGTTCTGCACTGGGCAGATCCAGACTGCTGCATGTGGCCAGTCCGAGCACTTGGCCAGATCCCACCGGCTTCTCAGTGTTTAAGAGTAACTAAACAGCAAAGTTAAGTTAGCCAGCAGGAACTTCAGAAACTATACAGCAAAGTCAGTTCTGAGCTGGAGAGCCTTGAGCTCATCAATCACTAGGTGGCTGATTAGACCTCTGCTCCTGACGTTCACAGGACAGTTTGTGGTCCCAGTTGATAATTGAGGAACCTTCTGGTCCTTAACTTCCCTCTCTCATTCCTGTGATCTTCTCTCACTGCTTCTTTAAAACTGCTACAGAAGCTGTCCTCGATCATCTGGAACCCTGTTGGACGTACTAACTTTGTAATCATAGGATTGACCCAAATCATTGTTTTTCCCACCGAGCATCTGCAGCCATGTGTGTTTACAGTGTAATCACCCACTGCACAGGCAAGAGCCCAGTGGTTTTGTGAACAATTTAAAATGGCCTTGCTGACCAAGAAAATGTTAAAAAGAATTATCGGAAATGCTATTCAGTTAGCGTTAGCAGTCAATATCAGTACTCCTTCATTTTATTTTTCTTATAAGATGTTCTTTTGGTGAACAAAGAAAAATCCAAAGAAAACAATTTTTACAAAGTACTGAAAAAATACAACCCTGTTTTGGGAAGGAATGATTTTTCATACACAACTGTGAGACCTTAATTTTTTATTTTTATTTTTTATTGTGAGTCATAATACACATACAGTAAAGTATACAGAATACATTCCTATAGCTCCATGGTTTTCACACAAATACCTGTGTAATCACAGACAGGTCAAGAATGGGATATTGCCAGTATTCTAGAAGTCCCTTTCACGTCCCTTCCAATAAAAATCCCTTTTTCTTTCCCCAAAATAAACACTATCCTGAATTCTAACACAGTATAGTAGTTTTGGCTGTTTTTATTTTATCTAAATGAAGTCACAGAGTGTTTGTTTGTTTAGATCTGACTTCAGTTATTTACCATAATGTTTGTGTAATACATCCCTACTTTTAAGGTTACAAAATATCACATTTATTAATATACTAAAATATATTTAACCCTTTAACTGCTTATGGATATTTTGGTTGTTTTGAGTTTAGGCTATTATGAAGAATGTTACAAAACATCAAAAAAAATTCCTGAATGTGAAATTGTCATGCATGTGGAGGTATTTGCAATGTGTTAGGATTTAATTAATTAAATTTTACTGCTAACTCTTACCACAGACCCCAGGTGTCCAAGAATGCCAAGGGTCAGGGGGTTTATAAGCTGAGTTGGAACTTAGAAGATCTATGCCTTAGGAGTCAAAGTGAACAAAAAACAAACAAATAAAATAAACATAGCCATTCAAGGGATTATAGCCTACTTTTGAAATTTCTCCCTCCCTGAAATTAACTTTGTCAAATTAATTGATCAACATAATCAGCATAAACATAATTGACTAAACAACCCAGGTAAAAATTAATTTTACAGATAAGAATGCATAAGTGAGCAGAGCTATATCACATGTTTATTAATTGTAGCATTACTTAAGTATGAAATAATAAAGCCAAAACCCACCCAAAACAGAAAGCAACAACAAAAAATTATCTTTAGCCAGCCTAGTGCTTACACTTCATCCGAATGAAAGGAATATCTGTAATTCAGCCTTGGTAACATGCCTAGATCCAAATATATGAACTCCTTCTCCCTGAGCCTGCAATGGAAATTTCTAATGCTAAATACTCAACCAATTAACAGTAGAAACTAAAGTTAAGCCCTTGGCATTGCATTGTTCTTGGAGGAATTCAGTTAGCCACCCTGTGATAAATTGATTACTTTGAATCCTTTTCACATTGTATGATAAATAATTAATCTATACTGGATTGATATATATTCTGGGTGATCAAGATGGTTTTACATTTTCCTCAGGTTCACTAAACTTTAGATAGGCTTCTTTCTTTTTTTTTTTCACCTTTAACTGTAGGTTTCTGATCTGCCTTTTCTTAGGGCATTTACTTCTGAAAATTTTCAATTGTTAATTATTTTTTCTGCTCCTTTGAAATGTATGCAAATCATCTCCTGACCTCCTTCCAGTTTTGTAACTCAGAGAAACATCTTTCTCAAGGACCTGGGAACCATCTCTTTGAAGTATAAACATCAAAGGAGATAACACCCTATTTCCAGTCTCTGAGGAAGGGCAGGAACCTAACTTTAATGGGCAGGAATTACCCAATAGCCTAATGACTGAGGAAAACATTTGCAAACTCAGGAATAACTCAATGGGCTGGACACATGCCACTGATTAGCCCCACCCCAAAGCATCCACTAGCTCACCCTGATTTTTGAAAACTCTTCCACCTTTTGTTTCAGTGAAGCTGAATTCAGTCTCTTTGGCTGCAATGGTGTTAAATAAGGTCTTCCTTGCCCCGTTGAACTTAACTTTGATGCAATTTTTGCTTTGGTGTGGATGTGACCATGTGTTTTCCTTCTTGGACTGCAGTGTGGTGGCCAGCAGTCTACTCAAAGGCCTGGGATTGAATAACTTATTATAACAGGGTCTTGATCAGTGCCTTGGAAAAGCAATTGACAACATGGCAATGGTGATACAAAAATGAGCAATATGCCTATGGAATTTGTTGATTCTAATACCTGTAATATTCCCAGTAAATAGAGCACCTTTGTCTTAGTGCCTTTTCATGATTGCTGCCAGTGACAAACTGAGTAATTTTTGCTTCATTGTAACAATTGTGAAACACAATCTGACAAAGATCTGGTTATCACAAGATTGGAACCCTCAGCCATGAAGGTTTGGTTTATCACAGAGTCAGGTACTCTTGGCTAGCTCAAGTGTTCACTCAAGTTGAGGTAAGTCTGGTATGAGCAGTAGAAGGGAAATACGAGAGTAAAGAATATCAGTTGCGGTCAGCATCAGGACCAGCTACAGCAGCAGGGATGCATACTAACCATCATTTTGTAATTTGTTGGTTTCTGTTGTCGCTTTTGTTTTTTAAAAATGTGACCAACCTGTAAGAAGTAGTAACATTAATTATCATCCATACTACTCTGGGAGTTGATGGGTAAATATATAGCTCCATTTCCTCTTCAGTGAGGGGATTTTGAGATGTGATTTTTATACTGCCTTTCAGAGTTACTCCAGTTGATTCAATTCCATTTGCCTATTGTGATAGTTGACTGAAATACACCATTTATTATGACTGCCTTTTCTTCCCTATTGTTTTTTTTTTCCTTCACATCTCTACCAGTGACATTAATGCTTCAAGATAATTATTTGCACTCAACTTCTTATCTCAGTCTTTTCTAGGAACAACCCCCCCATCCCCCCCCCACACACAATCTCTGACCGTTGACTACAAAAGAACCAGATGATTTCTAAATCCCCATGTTATGTACAACGGTGGTCACCTGTATAATTTTTTAAAGATTCTGATAGAATGATATTTCCAGATCAAATTGAATTTTCTTGTGTCTCTTTTAGTTGACCAAGATATATAATGACTATAAATAAATCTGTGCAAATATTATTTACTATATTATAAGGAAGATTTGTGATAAGATAAAGGTTATCTTATTTATTATTTGACCTTAGATTTCCAAGTAAATTAGTCAGATTTTATTCCTCAAAAAAAAAAAATATATATATATATATATAAAGTTAAGCCGTTGGTAAATGTGTAAGACCAGAAGTAAGTCTTGGCATTAAGTTAACAGAAATTTAAATAAACAGCATGCCATATTCTTTAATGAACATTGACTTTACTTAAAATTTAAAGTAGGAATCATTCTCAAGCAAGAAAATTTACTACTATTTAAATGAAAATGAAAAAATAAGTTCAAATTTTTAGTTCAGGTCAGCATATGGTTAAAAATATGATTGTATAACTTGTTGCTTTCTGACTAACTCAAGCTGGGATTTGTAGTTCAAAAGTAAGTGAAATAGAGAATATAATTGGCTATGTGAGAAACACTGATTTATGGAACAAAAAGGAATCATTTTGAAATGATAATGTTTTTGTTGTGTTTTTTATCAAGGTGAAAATATAGCATACTTCATTAATTTGATTACTGTGCTCCTGATTTTTATTTATTTCTTGTAATAAATTTCTTAGAAAAAATGTACTCTTTGTTTTTTAATTATTTGTATTACATTTACATTTTAATTAAAATTATATATTTTCAACATTTTATCATTTTTATCATTATACTTGAGTGATATGGCCATTAGACATGAAAATGTTTTAACCTGAATTCAAATGCATTTGCCCTGATTATATCATTTATGCAATTTATCTACTTTAATGATTAAGGAAGCTGAAAAGAATGCATCAACTATCTACTTTTTATCTAATAACTTGTATTTTATGAATATAACCTTTCAAATGGTTATTGTAGTTGTTACCAAGTTAACAAATGATACGTGAAGCTAAGATATACCCAAAATAAAGATTAGAATTTTGACATATATATTTGTGTATGTGTGTGTGTGTACCTGAATGGAATATGCATATCTTTATGTGTACATTTTACTAAGTTTATTATTCAAATAAAAACGTTCCCCAATACAAAATAAATTTGCAAACGTTTTAGTTCTTAGAAAGGTTTAGATATTGACTAGCCCATGATTGGATATATAAAAATCACATAAAAACTGCCATATTCAACGCATAGTTAAATGGTTGTTATTTTGAATCACCTTTTCAATTTCTTCACTGAAGTTTAAATTCCCCAAACTAAATGTTTCCAAATGTCTAATAGCAGGGATATGCTTGTTTGAAATAATGAATACTTATTATAGGCCTAAAGAATTATACTATTTATGAAATGCTATCCTAGAAAAATATGTTATTCACTTCATATAAAGAGACATAAAAAATACCAGGGAGCTGTTTTTCCTTAAATATTAGTATAATTTCTAGTAAATCTCAGAGACCAAATGAATAACTCTTTGTTGGCCTTTATGTACTTTTTCCTCATGACCTTTAGAGACCTCTTTGAATAGCAGCATAACCTCTTGGTCTCCATTTATGCTGCAATAGCCCCATTTATATTTGTCTTACTCACCCAGCAATACTGCAGAGTTTGAAAGAAAAAAAAAGACTATATGGACAGGAAAATTAAGCCAGAGCTTTAAATTTATGTTTCTAAAATCTCTCTATTTTCATTCCTATCAACATTCTTTAGGACTTTGTTCTTTTCCTTTTTTCATTGTTTATTTTAGCGTACATTTCTACCTTTATTTTTATTTCTTTTTCTTTTCCAAATAGAAATAATGTCTGAAACGTGTTTTATTCTGCTTCCTATTAAAATCCTTTGTTTCATTTAAACAATACTTATCTATAGATAGCTTGTCATCTCAATTTTGATAACATTTTAGAATGGTTGTCTGATAGGTTCGTCAAGGTGCCGGAGTCTAGGGTAACTGCACACTGATTATATTGAGAACGATCATGCATCTTGTTTACTTGGGTCTGCAAACACTTGAGGGTGCCATGTAAAGTTAAAGCATTGATGTTCAAATCAGTTCAAATAACTTCGTATTCTCTCCTTGCAGTCATTTTATGTTTTGTACTTCACAGATGTTTTAATTATATGGATCAAAGCTGGATCTCAATCTATAAAAAAGGAAAATATAAAAATAACAGCATAATTTTTTTTACACAAGCAAGGGCAAAATGCTTCAGATTAGAAGAGGAAGAGAGAACTCAAGATGCAGTTGGGATTAAAAATAATATTAATGTGATTGAATTGAGATACGCAGATACTTTGAACCCTGTCTGATGAAAGTGCATCTAAAAGCAGTTTCTGAATCACAACAGGAACTTAGTATAATAGATAAATCAATGAGAAAAAATAATTATAACTGTAAATCTATAGTTTATATTGGGTCTAAAGTATTTCTTTTATGCAAACAAGGCAGAACTGCTTTTTAAACTGGTGGGCAATGGTTTAGAGAAATCTTATTAAGCTGTTCCATTTTGTCTGTGTCCCTGCCTCAGTTAGACGACAATTGAATTATAAATACAATTATTTATGAAATCAATAGAAAAGTATTAAAAATAAATTTGCATCTTTTAAAGGTTAATTTGTATAACTGATTGGAAAGATGGTGATAGATACACCAGAGAATATTTAATAGATGTGTCTACCAATGGAAAATCCAAATAAAGATTGTAATTTAATGTGCTATAAAATAGGGAAGTATAGGAATAATGATAAAGAAGTTACTATTTTATTAACACCTATACAGTCATTCAGTTGAACCCAACTCTCTACTACTTTCTTTTACAAAGTTGTTGCGAACTTATGTGAACTGAATTCTGATGATCAAATGTAAATACTTGCAGGGGTATTCTACGGTGACTTTGAATGCTACAAAGTAAAAGATAATGTAGCATGTTTTTAAAATAACTGTTCAATTCTGATAACAATGCAGTGTCCAAATCTTGGCTATTTTGGCCTCTGACTGAGAGGTTACCTTAGAGATTAAGGCATATGAGCTTTTTAAATAAAATCAGTTTCTATCAAAAGATTTTGTATAATTCTTTTTTGAACATTTCAGTTGTTGTGAGTAAAATACACAGGTGCAACGTAAAAATAATAAATATAGGGACATTAAAAACTCAGGCCTTCCAAATTGTCTAGTAGTAGAAAATACAACCTACTATTGTAAAGAAATTTTAGCCATGTCTACAAAATTTCAGAAAAGCAACTGAAGGAACTTCTAAAACCTGGTTTTATTTATTTAATTACTGTGATCTAGCATTACAAACATTTGAAGTTTTTCTGGTGTTTAGCTGATTTATACAACTTTGTAATTTACCTATGAACTCTGATTCAAGACTGAGTTACAGTGCCTTTTTTTTTACACTTTATTTGATTTGGTTTGTTTTACCTCATTTGAAAATGGAGTATAGACAAAAAGTGAAATTATGCCCCTGGGATGTATTTTGTTTTTTTTAAACTGAACATAATCAATACATTTACATGTGGTGATCTTAACATATTTTCCTAACTTAAAAATTAAGGTTACCGGTATTTATTTTTTAAGTGAACCTAATGATTACTAGCTTTTAAATTAGTTATTTAAAACAAGTGGAACTCTGACAGAAACTCTGAGAGAACTCCACTGAAAAACAAGAATTTGGTAATTTTTAAAAGAGGTATTAAAAAAAAAAGCCCAGGGGAGTACAAGGGTTGTCCTAAAAAGTATCCAACCATGTGATATGGCTGGATTTTTTTTCATACAACCCTTATATACATGCACAATAATATGTATATATGTTATTTTCTCCTTTTTAAGTAAGAAATGTTTATAACAGAATATATAGAAAGATTATAGCTTTGGCTACATCTTCAGCACATAAAAAAAAGGAGAAAAGGAACACATAAAATATTCTCCAGAATACACCATGTTATGTAATATAGCAAGTCTTATGACATTTAAAAATATCAAAACCATATAAAATATATGTTATGATCACCGTGGAATGGAACTAGAAATTACAAGCAGAACAAAAACTGGAAAATACACAAACGTGTGAAAATTGAAGAAGACTCTTTTAAGTAACTAGTCAGTCTAAGAATAAGACATGAAGGAAACTAGAAAATACTTTGAGACCTATGAAAACCACATACAAAAATGTATGGAATGCAGTGAAAGCAATACATACATACATACATACACACATAAAATAAACCAATGTCCCAACCCAAGGCAGTCAGATAGTAGTAGGAGTTCCCTATTACTCATGAGAGGTTCATCCATTTGTTGTTTTCTGACCTTCTGCTGATTGGGTGAGGCCCACCCACACTGGGCAGAACAATCAGCTTCACTTAGAATAGCTGTTGAAAGGTTAATCTCACATAAAACACCTCCACAGAATGTTTGACCAAATATCTGGGCACCCTGTCCCCAGTCAGTTTGACGTGTAAAATTAAACATTATGCCAAATAATGGCTGTTTTTATAAATACCTCTCACATTGTTCACGTGGATTATGAGGCGTCTACTACCTTTTTCTGGAACAAAATGTGGCCCTCCCTTTTTCATGACCTTATGCTAGATGACAGTCCTTATTTTTCATACTGTTATTCCTACAAATGACTAGACACAAGAGATTTTTTTTTTGTGCAAGATCAGAAAATCCATGTTTTGTGATTATCACTTAATAAAAAGAAAGTCATATTATTTTCAAAATAAATGATCTGTTTTTGCTATTGGATAAGAACGAGAAATTTTCAGAAAACTTGAGACTACTTGGTTCACGTGATATATTTGAATGTTTCACGTTCCATAGAGGTATATATCTTTTAGTCATTTATATCACTATATTCATTTTCATAAATTCACTTTTTCTTCTGCAGAAACATGACATGTGCCTTTTAATCCACATTGTGAATCTTCTACTTCATTGAAGGCAGTTGTGAGGGTAAGGAAAGAAAGATAAGGTAGGCAGCTATTTTTCAAATAAAGAAGTGACAGTCTTTTGTTCTGGAATGCAGTTTGCATGTATGAGATATTTCCTGATGTGTCTATCAAAGCAGGTTAGCAGTACAGTGTTCAGTATTTCAGAATGTGCCTGCGTTTATCATCTCTGATGACCTTTTGACTTCACCTTTATGTGATTTAAAGGAAAACCTCTCAAGCTCTCCATCACCCTAGTGGCTGGTATTTATAAAAAATATGGATACGTGGGAACAGTGAAAGTGAAAATCAAGCATTTGTGCAATGAATTTAGGAAGATGAAGATAACCTGAATCAATAATGCTTAATTGTTTTGAGTCAGGATCTACTTATTGATCAGAAAACTTGTAAAAATTTAACAATAACAATTGCTTGAATCATGCAGATTACCCACCTCCAAATTTACCACTCATTTAAGACTTTGACTGTAGTAGGGTATATAGATTGAGCAAGATTTGATTTATTTAATTAATAAAATAACTATTTTTCAAATATCTTCTGTTATTGTAGGAATGCCAAGTGGAAATATCTATCTATCTATCTATCTATCTATCTATCTATTTATCTATCTATATACATACACACACATATGTATGTATATGTATACACACACACACACACACACACACACACATTTTCTTTTGATCATCTTGGTAAATGCTTACTCATTAAGATGGAGGAAGCAGGGAGAAGCATAGGACATTAAAAAAAATAATTTTTTCCCAGTTTGGCCTTCCAATTTGTGGTAGTTTTTTAATACTGGAAATACATTGTGCTTACTATCTCTTGTCTTCAATCAGCCACACTTCAAAAAAGCCTTAGGGAAGAGTTTGCATCCTCTGTCCATAATTTGAGAGTACGAATACTTTTGGGCTGCGTGTCTTAGAACATCCATAGTTCGAATGGTTTCGTTATCTCCTTTTTTTTCAGGGAAATTATGTAACTTTGTTACTTTGCACTGATGGTTCAATGTGGTTTTCCATTGGCCCATTTCCTGCTTCCATGAAGGATGAAGTTAGTGTCTTTATTCTAACTCTCTTCTTAAAGAATAAAATCCACACATCCCAATTTCCAATCCTTATCTATGCTTGGTTGTTTTACAACAGAAAAGTTTTAAAAATATTTATGGTGGAACCAATTATATAGTAAAACAGAGTTAACTCTAGATATATTTTGAAAATCTGGGTCATATTTTAGCTTAATCTAATTTTTTCTAAGTAAGTCTAAGGACATACTTTTATTTCTAATGATCCATGGCCATACATCATCCACTAACACAATCCAGTCAATTAGTAAGTGCATCCTCTGGTTTAAAACTGTGCTCAACAGAACCAAACTACTCCAAACATCTGCCTATCAAACAACAAATAATTATCTTTGCAAATGAATAAAAGCATATAAATATCTTTAGTGTCTTTATCCTCTAATTTGTATATCAACAGCATATGTCAAGGTTTGAAAATACTCAACTTGATTAAAAATGCCTACATGTATCTGCTCTTATATGAAGCATCTAATTGATCAGTTACTAACATTTACTCTCCCTTCATTATTATGCATTACAGTAGTAAAAACAGTAAAGTCAATAGGGCTGAAAAGTCACTATAGTGTGCCTCACACTATCCTGTTTTACTGATGTATAAATGGTTAAAGAGAAACACCACATAGTTGTATAACTGATTATTCAGACTATTTTAACTTCACCTTGGACTTTAGTCTCCAAAAGTTATTTTAAACTTCAGAAAAAGCACTAAAATAACCTATAATTACTTTTGGTACTAACATTGCCTTCTCGTTTTAAAACTTTTCTATAGAAAATAAAATTGA
>PVKE010026690.1:0-22116 GCA_004027555.1 Craseonycteris thonglongyai
CTTTCACTACAATATATCAGGGAAAATGATGATGAGTCAGAGAATTCAGAGACAAATCAAAAAATGTCTGAGAGTATAGAGAAAAAAAGGTACTACTTGACTGTTTCAAAATATAGGATATTAATAGAAAATTTGAGCTATAGTAAGGACAATAGATCAGGAAACACTTCCAATGAAAAGATAAGTTTGTTATAGTTCCTGAGAAGAGTGAGAACCAGGGTATGGGTGGAGATGTGGAGACAAAAGGAAGCACCAAGATTCATCAAGAGGAGAGGGATATGGGGTGAACTTGGACAAGAAATGTTATTGTAGTTTTCTTAGGAAGAAATGGGCAAGGCAGGTTAAGCAGGTATGTGATTAGCCTGTTTGAATAATTCCAATGGGCTCTGGACCATAGAAGCTGTCTCTTGCCTGGTACTTGGCCCTAAGGTAATTAGAGCAGGTGGATAGTGGTCCAGTGAGAGTTTGATAATGGAAGTGGTTGGTGTGTGGGCTTTGGATTGACTAGTTTGTATTTGAAGAGCACACTTCTTGGAGGAGGATTCCTCCCAAGGGATCAGAAGCACGATGGAGGAGGCAAGAAGCCAAAGCAAGATGACTCACTTAAATCATCAGGTTGTCCAGAATCAAGAGTGTCCAGCATATGAATGTAGGACAGATGTTAAAACATCAAATTTACAGAAGCTTGAAACACGGTTAATGCAATGTCTAAGTATAAGGCATACTTTCCTGAAAGCGTAAGTAAGGCAGGCAGCATATGCCAAACATTACAGGGAAGCAAACTCCTTTTAACGGAATTGGTTATTTCTGTATTTCAAGTGGGGAGTGGGGGCTCTTGCAAAAGAGAGAATTAAATATTCTTTTTTACTAATAGTTACAGAATACTTGGTTGAATGCATTCATTTAAATGAATTTGTCCATGTAATTTGTTTTGTGAATTAATAAAATATGGTGTATTTCGACCACAGCACTTACAAATTAGTATTTCTTAAATATCTAATTTATATAAAAAATACTATATAATTATATTTTAAAATTTAATGAACCTAAAAGAATTATTTATTTATTAACACAAATATTAAATGCTATGTGTATAGAATGCATAGTGAGGCAGAAACTTGAGGTGTACAACCTGTTAGCTTGCATCACCCAAATACAAGTGCTTCAGTGCTTATGAGTCTTTTGGAGGTACTCATTTTTCCATATAATCACCAAGGTTTCTCACATTCCCACTGCATAAAATAATGTTCATCTGGCCTTATACCGACATAAAATTTCACTAGCGTCAAGTTTTTTTCCTTCCCCTGGGTTGGTGTGCATGCTGATGGGAGAAAAAATTCCTCTCCGCCTAACCTATTCATATTCCATCCCTCTTCCTTAAGTCCCACAGGCCACCCCAAGTTTCACAGATGAACTTCTGGATTTCATAACCCACTCTATACCTGATGCAAACACATTATTCAGACCTATACAGTATTAGTGGGAAACAGACTTTTAATTCTTTTGTTGACAATAGCAAATTTTTATACTCTCCCCTAAAATACTTTTCAGGTCTTTTGATTTTTGCTTCCTTGCAGTCAATCATTTGGTCTCAATGTCAAATCCTAACTCCCATGAAACTATATAATGTGTGCCTTAGACAAGGTTCCAACCTCCTAATCTTTAGTCTGCAAATAGTAACCAAAACATCAATATTTGTAGGTTATAGAGGTTTTTTTGTGAAGATTAAAGGCTATTTATAATATAGGCAAATTACTAAACATACTATCCAACAAACATTAAGCACTACAAGTGTAATTATATGGCTGTGTTTATCTAGACAATCTAGATATTTCAAACATGGTACATTATTATTTTGTTTCCATTTCAAATTTATTGTGACATTAATGATAAAAATAAAAATATTTAGATAACCCTAAAATCTAGCATGGTAAAGAGAATACATGATATATTTAAGATTTTCCTTTTCTAAGATGACATAAAAAGAAATAAAATGCAGATAAACTAATAATAATTACTATTTCCTTAGCTATTTCAGCTTAGAATACTCATAGAATACTCAAATTTCTTAGAGAAAATGAGCAAAACATTTCTACTAGAATATTTTGCATACCCTGCACAATTGCACATATTATACACACTTTTCTCTTTCCATAGATTTGGAATAGTCATTTCAACAAAGCATTTTGGTTTCCACAAAATCCTGATGTTGTTATTTAAGATGGCAGGGTGGAGCCAGGTTCCAATAACAGGATTCTAAGACTAAACAAACAACATGATTAAAAAATAAATACCAAGAACAAGAGAAAAACCTAATTGACAATAAATAAAATAATTTTCTGAGAGTTTGTGTGGCTTGAAGACTCTACTTCACATATCTCCATATAGCCACTCTTATACATTCTTCACAAGGACACTAAAAACTAAAATAAACAAATTCTGAAAACGTTGACCAATAACTTCTTTCTTGAAGCATTACAGGATGAGTAGCCCTAGGAGAACACACTAAAATTTCAATGAAAGAAGCCCCACTGTGAAAGATAATAATAATAAAATGCTGGTATTTGACTTATTGGAAATCACTTGCTTAGAGGAAAGCAAGAAATGAAAAACAGAAGGACCATTAATGCTGGGAGCTCATTATCTTCAAAGTTAAATAGAAATATAGCCACAGAAAACAAATGAGAAAATGAGGCAAGCAGGAGGTGAAAGACAAGGTATGCTGAGAGTTCCTGAGAAACATCCCTTTCTAGTCAGCTCTTTACATAGATGCCAACATGACTTTTTATGTACATTTCCCCCTTTTAGAAAGTAAAAGCTCCCACTGAAACAGAAGAGAATGAAAATGCAAATTAAGTGGCATTTCTTTGAAGGGCATCGCTGCATTTGTAAATCCATTTGAAGCCCAATGACATGAAGCAACGACTATAGTGCCAAGGAAAAGGCAAATTTCTAACCAACATTTTATTCAAATACAAAGATGTCAAAAATTCACAAAGTAAGAAATATAATGGTAGATTTGAAGTTTAAAATCTTGATAATGTAGAAATAAAAATAAGTAATATAAATTAAGAATTAAAGGTTGAGGAAGAATGGGAATAAATATTTTCTTCTAATACACTTGTATTGATTTTCACAAAATCTTATATGAATTGGGTTAAACAATGAGGATATTAGTTATCTCACATGCTTAGAATTCCAGTTAGTGGAGCCTCCAAATATGCTATGATTCACCCCTCAATAATATCATCAAAGACACAGGATTTTTATGTATTTCTATTTTACAATCTTCAGCACTGGCTTAATTCCAAGTCTACTTTTGTTTGTAATTGTAAGTAATCGTTTAGGAGCCATCCAGTCTGTGCCTCCCCATGTCCTCCACCACCACATTTGACAATAGAGTTAAAGCAAATCTTTCCTACAATCATGAAATATTAATCCTTCCTTTCCATGAGATTGGGTGATAATCTGTTCACTGTTAGACTAATAATTTCCATCAAAAGAAAAGGCATTTGCTGTCTGGCATTTATAGATTAAGAATGTTTAATATCTTCATGCAGTGATAGCACCCCTGTGTTAAAGAAAGGTTTCTTGGGGCCTGGGGGTAAGGCCTCGGCCTCCCCTTCACCTCCCTTTGTGATTAGATATAAAAAAGAATATGTACATGCCGCTTCAAATTCCGGCCAGACCAGTTGATTGATTACTAGGCCTGGGGTTAAAAGGATACTGGTACCGTATGTATGGGGAAGGGTCTGCTTGTTAACAAATCTGCTTATGTTAATGAATAACCCACCCTGTGCTTAACCTACAATGTCTCTTAATCTCTTCCCTATTCTTCTTGTGATGATTGTTATCCTATCAATGCAAAGCAATAAAAACCAGCAGTGAGGAGAGCTCTTTGCTGGATGCCTGGAAGAGCTCTAGCCCTCTGCTCAGCTTTATTTTTCAAGACATTCCTGGTCCCAGGGTTGTCTTTGCGTCTCTGATTTGCAACACCCCTGTGCCATATTGCTTTGAGGGGCAAGGGTACATACATTTGTAAAAAGCAGAGAGATCTGTTAGGAAAGCAGAAGAAGGGAGGGAACAGAGAATGTATAATGGATACTGGGTAGGAAATGAAGTTTCAAGTTATAAGGATGGATAAGGTAGATAAGCTAAGAAAAATAATTTAATATATATAAAGTCATAAGGATACCAATCAAGTGATCCTTAATAAGAAAGAAAATAACTAATAAAAATATAAGATTTAGGAATAAATGGAAGTAATAGAAAATGCTAGTGTTTTAACTTTTTTATGTTTCGATGTTGCAAACAAGTATCAATTAAAGATGCTCCACTGGGCTAAGTAAAATATAAGGTCAATTTTTATAAAGTCTTAAAAGATATAAAAAAATTTTTTACAGAAGGTAAATAAATAAACAAATCAAAGAATCAAAAGTATTATAAAAATTAAAAATTAGAAAATAACATAGAAGAATAAATATATGGTGACAGAATTAATACCCAATATGATGGTTAATTTTATGTGTCAAGTTGACTGGGCTCAGGGATGCCCAGATAGCTGATAAAACATTTCTGGGTGTGTCTATGAGACTGTCTCAAAAAGAAATTTGTATATAAATCAGTAGAATGAATAAAAAGGATCACCCTCACCAATGTAGATAGGCACCATGCAATCCAGGGAGGGTCTGAACAGAATAAAAGTCAGAGTTTTAAGTTTACTCTCTATTTGAACTGAGACATCCATCTTCTGCCCTTAGACATCAGCAATCCTGGTTCTCAGGCATTTCAACTCAGAATGAAATATATTGCCAGCTTTCCTGATTCTCCAGCATGCTGAAAGCAAACTGTGGGAATTCTTGGCCTTCCTAATCATATGAGTCAATTTCTATAATAAATGTATGTAATATCGGTATCTGTAATATTTATATATCTACCTTTATATCAATTTCCCATTGATTCTGTTTCTCTGATTTATTACTGCAACAAAAACAATTATTAAATATTCTCACCTAGTTAAAAAATGTCACAAGTAGTCTCAAAGATAAAAACAAGAAAGAAAAAAAAAACTTGTTTGCTAAAATTTTTAGAGATATGTATAAAGCAGATTACTGAAAAACACTAAACAAGACTATAAGGGAAAGAGATGTGAGAAAATAAATATTAACAAATTTTAGAAAAAGTTATGATATTAGTATCAAACTTTAATTTATGTAAAATGTTAAAAGATTAAGAAAGATTCCCTTTAAGGCAATACAGAATTCAATCCATGATGTCCATAACTGTCATAAATGCATAAGCATCATAATACTTAATCAATAAAATTCATAAAGCATAAATCAAAAAAATGCAACAATATGTTAATATAACAGAAAAAATAATAGGAAGATGTATATTATTACAACAACTGTCAGCTCATGAGGAATTAGTATGTTAAAAGTAAATAAGGATCACACTATACAGAAACTAACTCAAAAAGGATCAAAGGTCTAAACATAAGAGCTAAACTGGGAAAATATTTTGAAAAGACATGACAGAAATACCATTGCAGCCCTAATTTACAAATGAATTAGAAAAATATAACTAAATTAAGAAACAGAAAAAGGACAGAACCAAGAGATAGTGAATAGAAAAAAAAAATACAAGTGGTCCAACATTGAATATTATTTTTCACTTAAGAGATTAGATGATAACTTATTCCATCAATGAAGTATATAGTCTTGTGCTCACATACATTTTGTAGAGTTAAAAGTTAGTGAAAGTTCTCAGAAATTATTGAAAATGCCTTTAAATATATATGCATCTCTTTGTACATGCTAAGACTTGACCCTAAAAATACAAAAACAAAAATTTGCAAAAAAAGAATAAGCAAGGTGTACTTGTATTCATATTTTTTAATTAAGTGGCTTGGTATATACTGATAAAATATAGGTATGTCTCTGTTTGTTATTGAGGGGAAATTATAAGATGCAGAATCTTGTAGAAATCCTGATCCCTTTTTTGTGAATAAAAATAAAATCCTTTCTAAATCAATAAATAATACATGTAAAAATTTTTGCTCTTAAAGAAACAGTGAAAAATGATCAAATGGTTTCCTTTGGGGAAAGAGACTTAGGGTGCAGGAAATTGAGGCTCCCAATGTGCATGTTTGGGTGCATGTGTGTCTGTGGGTATTTGGAAATTGAAGAAACAACTATACACAGAGACCCACACTGAGATGGCAAGGCACCCCACACACAAAGTAATTCAAAGGGAATCCAGGATACAAAGCCAAGGATAATTATATGTAATCAGCATTCAAGGAATGTGCAGAAATCTGAGTGCTGACACTAAAGTGGAAGAACAAGTTTTTGAAAGTAATTTTAGCTAAATCTCAAGGGGAAGGGGAATCAAGTCATATTTGCCTATACCACATCAATTTATACTATTTGTTCTGTGCCCTGTAATTACATAAATTCTCTGGCATACATTCTAAGTCTCTTCCTACTTATAACCTTACTGATAGCTGTCGCCATTAGTAGAAATATTATTCTTATTGGATTTTGCTTACAGGCTTCCAGGTCTCTGAAATGTTCTTTTTTTATGTGATGTCATTAAATCTTGTCCTTCTCTGAGACCCAGCTTAACCCTTAATAACTGTCTAACCTTGAATATAAGTAAACAATTCTCTTCAGCCCTCTAAACCTCAACATTTTTTAAGTGAACAGATTAAATTTGATACCTCTTAGCTCTAAAATTCCATGAGCTTATCTTACATTAACCCCAACCTCAGTTTCATAAATTTATCTCTTACCCACACCCAATATGTGAAAGTGTATTGCACTTTTCTAGCAAATAGAATAATTTTAAGTTTAAGTCCTACACACAATCTTGTCTGTCAAAACACAGAAAAGGAACATGCTTGTAAGACCTTTTACTCTACAAAAATATCATTTTCTTATTATTTAATAAATGGTTGAAATATTCTTTAATCAATACTTGTGGCAAACACACACACAGGTTTGTCTGAATAGTTGATACAACTAAATAATTTTGAAAGGATTCTGAATTTTAAAAAAGCCATCGAAAATAAGAAAATAGGGGACATAGGAAGAGGTTGGTAAAAGGATACAAACATTTAGCTATAACATACGTTCTGAAGAGTTAATCTATAGTAAGTGATTATAGTTAATAACGCTGTATTGTATGTATAATGAAATTTGCTAAGAAAGTAGAATTTAAATGTTTCCAAGAAAAAAAGGTAAATATGTGAGATGATGAATGTATTAACTAACTAGATGAGAGGAATCCATTTACAATGTATGGGTACCAAATCACCATGATGAATACCATAAATAACTTACAATTTTACATATCAATTATACCTCAATAAAGCTGAAATTTTAAGACACAAAAGAAAATCAAGAATATGGGCCACTAAAAATTTATTGGAAATAGTTGCCACTCTTATATGTTTTGTTTAACATTCTTCATATATTGGTGTCTATTCTAAATGAAATTACAACTCTAAAATCACTAGACTGAGTTCCAGTGAAATATGTCCACTTTTAAGAACAGAGTGTCTTCATAGAATCACTCCTGTGAGATTTACATGTATATGAATTCTTCAAACTCTGAAGGATTACAAAGCTTCTTTGTAATCAATAAAGTAATTGTATTATTTTGGCATTGAAGCACTGTTTAGGAAAGACATACCTCAATCAATGTGATTTTGGGATAATTAAATAGATCATCAACAGAAACTTTGTTTCAAAAGGAAAACAAAAC
Organism: Craseonycteris thonglongyai; assembly: GCA_004027555.1. NCBI lineage: Eukaryota > Metazoa > Chordata > Mammalia > Chiroptera > Craseonycteridae > Craseonycteris > Craseonycteris thonglongyai. The sequence continues at coordinate 7,768 of PVKE010026690.1, forward strand.
AATCAAACACAGATTTACTCATTATTTCAGCGGTTGGTAAACACTGTGTTTGTCAGATAAATCTCTTAATTTAAAAAGCAATAAAACAGTGAGGAGTCTGTGAAAATGGCAGAGGAGGAAGCACTACAAACCTAGAAAACAATTATACTGACAAAATCTATCTGATGGAATTATTTTAGAACTCTGGAGTAGTAGAAGGTAAGGGATGTACTCTAAGAACAAATTCAAAACCAAAAAAGACTCACTTGGGGGAAGCTGGGATGGCTCAGTGGGTTAAGCGCTCACTTTGCAGCCCTGGGGACCGAGGATCGAATCCCGGCTCCGGCCCATGCAGAACCATATGCTGAACTGGGAGCTTCCCCCAGTTCAGTTCTCTCTCTGTCTCTGTCTCTGTCTCTGTATCTCTCTCTCTCTTTCTCTGTCAAAAATAAATAAATAAATAAAAAGACTCACTTTAACATAAATAAATAAATAAATAAAACGAAGTCTGATAAGACCAAAAGGATTTGTCAATAAATTAATAATCTGACAGAATATAATTCAATACTATTTATGGAAGTATAACCTAATCTACATTTCCTACAATAGACCATACAATGCCCACTGTATAATAAAAATTGCTGGACATGAAAAGAAATGGGAAAATGTGACTCATATTGAAGGAAAAAGTGGTCAACAGAACAAGACTCCAAGATGATCCAAATGCTGGAATTGACAGACAAGTATCCTAAGGACTTAGCCTGTTTGAGCATGTGTCAGTGCCATCCAAATATGGATGCTTAACACCAAGATGACAGTAGTAATAATTAATCAATTGTGTACTTATTGAGTAGCTATATGTTAAGTATTATGGAAAGTGTTATAAATGTTATGAATTGTATCACTGAATCCCTATAAAAACTCTAGATGGTAAGCACTATTATTTGTCCTTTATTACAATTAGAAAAATCTGAAATGTAGAGAGATTAAGTAAATCACCTGATTCTGATGTATATGAAAAAATTAGGCACATAAAATGTAAGTATTCACATTACGCAAAGATAAAATTACTGTATTTTCCCATGTATAAGATGTCTTCCATGTATAAGATGACCCCTACTTTTCTAACCCAACATTAACAAATACATGGGTTAATCCAGTGCATGAATAAGATGACCTCCAATTTTGGTCTGACAATTTTATACAAAAGCATCATTTATACACAGAAAAATACAGCATTTACTTGACAGACAAAATTTTAGACAGGCAGTTCATGCTATATGAAATCCATCATTAGAAATGTTGATGGCTAAATAGCAAATTCATTACTGTGGCACCATATCTGTCTTTGTGTGAAAATAAGTGTCTGAAGTAGAAAAATCACCAACCTATTGAAGCAAATTTCTTGCAGCATGGATGATACACTACTGCTGGAGATATAGACAAAACTGTTATAAAAAACTTAAATTAATAAAAAAAATGGTTGCAAGAGTAATAAAATGTACCAAGTCTATAACTAATAGTAAAAATAAGCTTTCATTTTACTGATAGCTACATAAAATGTCTTCAACCTCACTAGACAAAAAACATTGAATCTTGAGTAAAAAATACCAGAGAACAAATGATAATAAATTTCTGTGAACTAAAATATAATAAATATATCAGACCTATAAATACTTAACTGTCTCAATTATCTTAGTAAAGAGGTTATAAATACACACCATGAACATGTGATTATTTCCTACCATAATTTGTTTCCTTTGTGAAGTTGTTAAAATATTTCCCACAGCCCTTGGAAAATAAGCTAACAGCCACTGACTTAGGACACAGTTTTCAATTTATCTTTATAATGGACAGAAACAGCCATGTCCATCTTAAGGTGTCAAGTTTAAAAATACACCAGGCATGTGTTCAAACTCCTATATTTCTGCTCTTGATATATTGATTTGAGAATACATCAGTGGTACTGGTACTGAAAGAAGGTGGAATGAAGGTGAGGCAGCAGGGAGTCAGAGAAAGAGGGAAGGTCTGCATCGAGACTCCTCCCAGATTTTGCTCTTCTCACCTCCACTTTTCATAGGATCCTACCTCTTTTGAGGGAAACTTTTAAAGCACTATATTAAATATCATTTCTGCCCACCAAAGATTTATTTTTAAGATTTATTTTATTTATTTAGTTTTTGACAGAGAGACAGAGAGAGACAGAGACAGAAGGGGGAAAGCCCAGAGCAGTCTCCACAGTTGTACGTCGTTAGTTTTCAACATAGTTTCATTCCACACAGGTGGGCACAGGCCTGTGCAGGGCAGGAACTGGGCCAAGGGGCCTCCAACATGGGAGGCTCACCACTGGCAGGAACCAAACCGGGGCCCTCCCAGATGGAAAGCTACCCCCAGCAGGAACTGGACTGGGGTTTTCCCATATGGGAAGTTTACAAACCAGTTTAGCATATGAGTTCACATGGGCCAGGGCCGGGACATGATCCTCAGACCTGGGGCTGCAAGGCAAGCGCTCAACCCACTGAGCCATCCTGGCATTCCCAAAGTTGCTTTAACGTTGTTGTTTGGGAAGATAATTTTCTTCTGACATGTAAAACATAATTGCCTAATGAAAGTAACTAACTATTCTAATAACTAAATAATCTAATGTTGATTATTTATGAAAATATTGTGCTAAATGCTTTAATGTGTTACCCAATGTAATCCTCAGAGCACTGTGCATTTAAAGATAATAAGGTGTGGAGAGGTTACAGAAGTTACCCATAGATTTAAGCAAAATTTGGTCTCAGTTCTAACCCGAAATGCTATTTCTGATAACTATTAATATTTCCTTTAAATCATAAACCTTTCACTTACAGAATAAATCTGCAACATTAAGATTCATGAGCATACATTTGTTTCAACATATAACAATAGCTAAAAGAACTAAACATCATCAAAGATACATTTTAATGTTTGTCAAATGACATCTTTGAATAAATGTTTTGCTTTTGACAGTTTTGATGTCTGATCTAGAAAAGAAAAAATATTCAATTGTATTCTTTTTCTTTCACCGTCAATCAGTGGTACTGTTTAGTCTCACAGAGTCTCCTCAAGCAGATAATTACTTTTATCAGTCAATACTTTCAAATTTTCTTAAGAAATAAAACCTGTCTCAGTGAAGCTCTGTTTGAGGATCAGCAGTTTCACAGTTGAAGTTGTCTGGTGCAAATAAATAATCTAAAACCATTACTAAAATAACCTATATGACTTCAGCAGTATGCATATCTGAAATAAGATAAAAGCACCAGGATTTTTTCTTTCAATTCTTCTAAGATATCATGTTTTTAACTTCCCTAGGCGTACTGTTGTGAGTTCTTTAATCATTCTGTAAATTTCTATTTTTTTAAACATAAGTTTACAAATATGAAGTAAATTAAATAATTGCTTGATTGTGATTAAAGAGATCATCAATTGCTGTTCCACTAAAATATCATAAAAATACTAAAAAATTGTAAATTGCTAATTAGGTACTAATATAAAAACAAGAACAGGATTTTAAAGGTTTATTTCTAGTCTTGTAGAAAGATTTAAGTTAAATAATTCTATTATTTTCTTTCCAGTTCTTCATGCAATAAAATTTGAACCCATCTTTACATTACCATTTTCCCAATAGATTTTCTAAAGTCAGATTTTTGGTTCATATGTTTAATTATTTGGGTATAAGATGTCATTATCTGTCATTTATATACCTTGGAACCTGTCAACTCCCCAGTAAAACTTTTTCCAATTTCTCAATATCCTTTTGTATGACTGTCTAAAGAGGATGGAGGGGGGGATTCCTAGAGGCCTCGTTGCCCTTAGCTCTTCTAACATAACAAAAGTAAAAAACAAAGTGAGGGTCAAATGGAAAAACCTAATGTAGAAGACAATGAAAGTCAACCAAACATAAATGTTATGCTTCTCAGAAACTATAATTGTTCATTGATGGACCAGAGCAGTAATTCTTTTTAAGGAATTACTGCTAAGAGTTAACCTATAAAAATTGCATGAAAGAAGCAACAATTTATGGGAGTTGTATTAGTCAGTTCAGGATGCCATAACAAAATTCCATAGACTGGGTGGCTTAAACAAAAGACATTTTTTTAATTGTTAAATTTATTGGGGTGACATTGGTTGGTAACAATAGATTCCAGGTGTACAATTCTACCTTACATTGTCTATGCATTGCATTTTATATTCACCACCCAGAGTCAGTTCTCTTTCCATCACCTTATATTTGATGCCCCCTCCCTACACCCCCAGCTCTCCCACCCCTCCATCCCCTTACACCTCAGGTAACCACTAAACTATCAACTGTGCCCAAGTTTTTGTTTCTTTGTTACTTGCAGTTTTATATTCCACCTATAAGTGAAGTAATATGTTTCTTGATTCTTTCCATCTGACTTATTTCACTTAATAAGATGGTTTCATTGCAGCACTGTTCACAACAGCCAAGTCATGGAAACAACCAAAGTGTCCTTTGATAGATGACTCGGTAAAAAAGTTGTAATATGTTTACAACTCAGTGATACTACTCAGTGATAAGAAAAGATGAAATACAGCCATTTGTGACAACATGGATGAACCTAGAAGACATTTCTTTTCTTAGAGTTCTGGAGGCTAGAAAGTCCAGGGTCAAGGTCTAGCTGGTTTGTGGTAACTCTCTTCCTAGCTTGCAAATGGCATCTCTTAATTGCATCATTTTCTCTTATGCTTGTTTTAATATTGTGTTGTTTTGCACAGTAACATGCAGTAATAGGTTTGCATCCTAGGAGCAATGGAGTCTACCTTATATAGCCTAGGAATGTACTAGGCTATACCATGTACATTTATGGACATACACTATGATTTATGCACAATGATGAAATCTAATGATATATTTATCAGAACATATCCACATTGTTAAGTGGGCATGGCTGTATGTTAGGCTTTTGGCCCTCACTTCTTATGAATATTTCTGAGTTTCAAATCTAACGCAGGGAAAGAAAGCATAGCTAAGATGACAGGAAATAAACCAACAGTAAGAATAATGTTTTAAAAACTCTAGGCATGAGTGCCTCACAGTGTTGTGACTACAGTTGTCATTTCACCAAAGTGGATAAAGTATAATAAATTTATCAGCAAATTTCTCTTTGAGAAAGAAAGAAATTAAGAAATTGGCTACTGAATAAATTAGTTATTGATACACATTTTGAATTTATAAATTGCAGTAGTTGGGAAGCCGGGATGGTTCAGTGGGTTAAGGGCTCACTTTGCAGTGCCGGGACCGAGGATTGAATTCCGGCCCTGGCCCTGGCCCGTGCGGACCCATGTGCTGAACTGGGAGCTCCCCTAGTTCAGTTCTCTCTCTGTCTCTGTATATCTCTCTCTCCCTCTGTCTGTCAAAATAAATAAATAAATAAAAATATATTTTTAAATTGCAGTAATTTTCTACATTTTCTTTTGCCATATATTATTTTTTGTATTTGTGAATTTTTAAATTTTCATATGTGCCTTTTTTAGATTTTATGTTTGAATTAACTTTTAGCAACATATACATATCATTATAGTTATATAGCACATATAATAGTATAATTTTATGGTATACTTCCTTTCTTATAGCAATAAATTAACAACATAGTTCCAAGTGTTCTATAAAATAATTTTAATGAATGTTCTTTTAATTAACTGCAACATCATTTTTAAGTTAACCTCTCTTGTTGGATGTATGGATGTTATCCTTTTTCACTCTTACACTGCTGAAGTTTTTATACTGTTTGTCAAATTTTAGTTGAATATTATTATAGGTATTATATTAAAAGTTTTTTTAGGCAGACAAGAAAACAAAAACAGCTGGATTTATGAGTTCATATCTTGGTTCAGAATTTAAGAGTATAGTCACTGAAGTTTGACTAAAATAGTTTTTATTGTGTCCCAAACACATTTGGGAATTACTCTCAAAAATGTTTCCCTTACATTTGTGTTACATACTTTTGGAAATGTTGGAGTGTAAGTCCCTCAAGTTCTCTTACCAAGAAAACAAATACATGAACAGAAAACGGTGCTTTCTAGAAATGTGCAAAGTAGGAGAAAGAATCCATTCATTTGCTTTAGTTATAAAAATTAAAGATAAGGCTCTTTTTTGGTCTCATAGAACATGTTCTTTACACCACTTCAAAAGTCCTGTGATTATTTTTTTAATCTAGTTATAAGTGTTAAATGTGCCTAATTATTAAAAACAGGAAGGAAGAAAGGAAGGAAGGAATGAAGGGAGGAACGGAGGGAAAGAAGGGCATGTTATTTAGTACCAAGAACTACTAAGATTTTTTTTTTTTTTTTTCTGGAGGCATTCTCCATAGCCTATGGAAGATCCCAGAAGCTTGGGAACTAGGATTTAAAAACATTAATAGATATATTTTTCATGGTCAGTACTTGTTAAAATATTTTAATAATTATATCACATTTTGCTCAAGCACTAGCTAAACTCAGAAGTACAATGAGTAACTGTTTAAGGTCTGAGTTTCAGATAGCTAAAATAAATATATATATATATATTTGTTTCATTTTCTATTAGTAATCTTTCAATAATAACTACTTAATAAATATAAGTAATTAAAATATTTCAAATAATGTAGCTAAGATTTAAGTGATGAGAAAATTGAAGAGGTGACTAAAATAGCCATTAAGTTAGATATTATGATATCTCAATATAATTTGATATAAATAATTTATCAACTGTGTCATGAGTCAGGTTATGTCCTCTTACTGAGTATAAAGTTAAAAATCAAACATGACATAATTAATTTATAAAACGAATATATATTCTATGTAATCCTATATAATATTTTAAAAGTTTTTCTCTATACTTTTAAATACTACTTTTTCATAAATTTTATTTATTACTTTGATAACATAAAAAGAGGATGATTTTTCTTGTTTTGCACCTTTTATAGGAACCAGTGATATACATTTTCAAGATTGTACTAGCTCTTTATTCTTGAACAATCTTTCAAAAGCAATTACAAATGATTAAGTCAATTCATGTGGTTTTTCTCCTATGATTACCCTGCCTTTTAAATTTATGCTTAAATATTCCAACCATTCTTTATTTCTTATAAAAGACAGTTGGTAATGTTTTTATTATATTTTAATTATATAGATTACTCTTTTTCATGTTCTTTCCCTAGGAAGATATAAAAAGTTAAGAATACTTCATTGTAATAGTCATTGTGAAATTCTTCAGAAACCAGACTCTCCCTTCTGCAGAGTAAAAAATTTCAAAGTTGTTAATTATAGTCATCCATTTTTATTTTATTTTGTTCTCCTTATCTTTAGACTGAGAATATACACATATACAAATATTTTGTTCAATCTTCCTTAGATTTCTAACACACATGTGGCAATACCCCCCATTATTTTCAAGTAATTTTACCAGTAATCCAGGACAACACCATTAATCTATTTGCCTCTTGAGAGACATTTCTCTCTGATCAAAAATGTCTAAGATAGCAATTGCAGCAGAGGACTTAATCATTAAAAATATCTCTACTGAAATTATTGTATTTCTAGAAAGAGAAGAACAACAAAGTTCAGAAAGAAAAAGTTGAGATATTAGTAAAATGATTTGGGCTTTCTGAAGAGACTCAGTACATTTGATTATTTGTTTGCATTAAGTGTCAGAGTACGATGCTATGGCTCTGCCCTGAGCACACTTTTGAGTTCATCCTATGGTGCATATAGCCTAACACATAGTAGGTTCTCAATAAATGCAGGTAAAAGAATCTAAATGCTTAAATAGTAATGAAAAGAACAGCAATAGTTGAAGGACCTCAGAGAATCTCCCTTTCTGAAAGTCAATTATGTTATGTAATATAAACTAATCACAAGGTTAAAATTCATTATATTCACAGTGACAGACAAAACACAGAGTGTTTATGCAATGAGGATGGGTATGGTTGGATCTACTAGATAATTCTGTCATCTATACAGTTCCCTCATTTAAAGTGGAAAAATCAGAGCATTTATTACCATGTTATCTTATGGTAAGTATTAATAGGCTGCTTTCTGTAGTGCCTGGTAGTAAGCATTCAGTAAAGTTATTATTATTATTTATAAACAAATCAAATATATTAAATTAATCCATTATTATTAAGAAAAGTTTCTCTTGCCTTCTCAAAGATTCAATTTTATATAAACATCATTCACCTCAAAAGCATGAACCTAAGCCTTTGTATGCTCAGGTATGTACTTTAGAGTCTTTTAAGTTAATTCAGTGAAGTCCCCAGCATAAGAGCTCACAAGAAGTAAAAAAGAGAGAGAGTGGTTTATTTACCCCGTGAAGCAAGACAACTAAACAGTGCAGACCAGGTGCTAAATCGATGTTGACAGGTGCCTTAGCTGCCTTTTTTATATCCCATTTTATATTTGGCTGTGCAAAGTTGAAGCAGCTTTGTTTGTAGAATTTAGGCATTTAATTTCATTTGCTTATTTGTCTTTTGTTCATGGTATTCGTTCTTAAGCTAGAAGCCCTAAAGAGCATGGCTCACATTTTATCAAACATGAGACATTTTGGTGAGATACAACAGAAAAAGCTTTTCCCTCCTGAGGCAATCAGGATGGAATTTCAAAAGGCCTTCAGAAAACACAAATTTGCTTAGAGAATCAGAAAACTTCATTACCACCCAACTGACTTAATATTCTAATCCCTTCAATCTAAATATATTTTATATCAACAGCTAAAATGGTGTGGAAATTATACCTCTCAACGCAGTGCAGACTACTTTACTCAAAGATGGCAGAAAATTAGAAAGAAATAAGGATGGTACGTACTATTAATACCAGCTCCTGAAATCAATACAAAGAATGATTTCTCAACTCAAATTAGTATGTTGTCACATAGTATTATTAAAATGTTTTCAAAAATTACTAACAGTCTTCACCTTAAATTTAATTAGATATTCTTAATGGCTCTCATCATTTTACTACCTGTACTTATCTACATTCTTGGATAATCAACAAAGCCTGTAGTATGGGCAATTCCTGGTATAGTAGCTCTGATGCCACTATCTTAGACTTAATGATAAAACAGATGTATCCGAATAGCCAATTAGTTGACTGACCAGATGTATAATTTTAAATGAGACAAAAAACAACAGTACTGTCTGTTTCAGACAATGTGTATAGTCAGTCTACTGACACCTTGAATTTAGCCAGTGAGACTAGGCTGACCATATGTACTGTTTGAAACACAATAGTACCGTTGTTTTCTGTCCCATTTTAAATATTTTATTTATTTATTTATTTATTTTTTTATTACATAAAGAGAGAGAGAGAGATGGAAAGAGAGAGAAGGGGAAGGGCCCAGAGCAGTCTCCATAGCTGTATGTCATCAGTTTTCAACAGTCATTCCACATAGGTGGGCAGGGGCTGGGCTGGGTGTGAACCAGGCCAGGGTGCTCTCCCACATAGGAGGCATGCCTCCACAATCCAGGGGCTGAACCGGGGCCTCCCACATGGGAAGCTCCTCCAGAAAAGAGCCAAACTGGGGGCCTCCCATATGGGAAGAACACCCAAGCTCAGCATATGGGTTCACCCGGGCCAGGGCTCAATTCCAGGCCCCCAGGGCTGCAAGGCAAGTGTTCAATGCTCTGAGCCATCCCTTCATCCCCTGTCCCATTTTAAATTATATGTCTGGTCAGCCTACCTATTAGGAAAAATATTTTGTAGAGGAATAATGCACAGGAGAACAATCTGTCTGGACAGATTTCATTCAAATAAGGCCTTAGTAAAAAAATGCCAATTCAAGATGTCAGATGACCAGAAATAATTGTCTCAGTACATGAGTACATAGATGATTAAGAGTTCAAACACTGTCTTAATAAAGGTAATTATATAAACCTACATTTGATTAGATAAATAAAATAATTAAAGCTGACTTGAGCAGCTAACACCTAGATGAATTCTACAGTAATCAATTACTTTACTCTGCAGCTTTTAAAGTTGTAATCTTACTTAAGTATTACAATCAAGTACCCTTACTTACAATGCAATGGTGTACCACCTGGTTTCTCATATATGAAGTTCTTCACTTTTGAAAATTAAATGTTTTTCCAAACATAAAAAATAGGTTTGCAATAATTCATGCACAATCTGCACCCCATTCTAGTTACAACTTTGGAGACTGATTTCTGGTTTAACCAGGTAAAGATGATAATAGCTGAAAGCATGTAAAATTAACATATCATAGACAAGCTTATGTTTTTACAGTCATTTAGTTTTGTTTTTACAAGTCTTATTTACAAGTTTGATTACAGGGAACATTTTACTTAATGAATGCTGAGTTAAATTGGCTGTGTCTTTGGAATAACAGCAGCGTATGGAAACAACTAAAAATACTTTATATCTAAATGCATCTGGAGTTATGGTTCTGAATCACATACACGCAAGTGTGCTTTTAGGAATAATATTGAGGCAGAAACCAAGGCTCTTACCAGAGTCAGAAGTGGTCTGGCATTCCCACTATATCCCATGAACATAACTTCTAGACTAGTGCTAATTTTAAGTCTTGGTGAGAAAATTTATTCTTTAATCTTTATTTAAAAGTAAAGAATGAAGGTCTCTGCTAACTTCTAACCCTAAAGCTCTCATTTATATTATAGTGAGACAGTCTCAATATTTTTCTTTATATGAGACCAGTACTAAACAGAGGTTAGTTTATGTACATTAATTAACCCCAACTGTTTGAAAAGAAAGGTGAAGCACAACAAATATATAATGGCTTATATATAGGCACATAAGAAAAATAAATAAAAGCACATAAGAAATTACATGATATGATTAACTCTTTTATTAACATTTTTACTATTTCTTTTTTTTTTTATCTAAGTAAGCAGTCTCAACCAATCATTTTGTTATCTCAGTAAGTACCAAATTAAAAAATACCTTCAAGATGGATATTTAGATGAGATGAACCATACCTGAGTTTTGGAGTTAAAAATTCTAGCACGCCCATAGCCCAAGTTGCTTTAAAAAGATCTATTTCTGTCATAATCCAACACATTACACTCTTACAGAAATGTAGTCAAGAACATTTCAGGCAAGATTTTGAGAACTCTGAATTATAAATACTGTTCCCACCAAGTAAATCAATGGACAAGTAAAACATAGACATACATAAGAAATATAGGTTATCATTTCCTCTAGAGTTAAGGCGTGACCTCAAAAGCTGATAGAGGTTAGGAAGGCTAACCTTTATTCAGAAGCCAACAATTGTGTTTTTTTGGTATAACAATAGCAATTATTGTAAAATTTCTTCATGTTAAACACCACTTCAAATGTTCTGCATCAATTAAATGATTTAATTTTTACAAAAACCCCATTTGGTAGTTACTGTTTTTATTTCTGTTTTATAAGTGACTCAACTGAAAATATAGTTTAAAAATTTGCTCAAGGTGGCACAACCCTTAAAAGCTGAGTATTTATCAAATGAAGGCAATCTCCCTCCCAATCACTTGTTCTCTTACCCACTATGCTAGCTGCTTCTCATATATTATATGAATAATATTGTTCTGTCACAAAACTGTGCTTCTCAGTTTGACTTAAGCCAAGGAGAAAAAATAGAAATTTCAGGCAGAAGAAATATGCTAAGTCCCCAAAATAAAACTCTGGTTTTTTTGTCTCACATTTTTATGAATAAAATACCCATGTCATAACTCCCATAAGACTGTTAGCTGATTTTTCAACAGAAACTTTGCAAGCTAGAAGGAATTGGCACAAAATATTCAAAGTGATGAAAAACAAGGACCTACAGACAAGATAACTCTACCCAGCAAAGCCATCATTTAAAATCGAAGGACAGATAAAGAGCTTCCCAGACAAGAAAAAGCTAAGGAGTTCATCACCACCAGACCAGTATTACAAGAAACAAAAAGCCGGGGTACCAATACTTATACCAAACAAAAATGTGTTTAAAATAAAAAGCCAAAGAAAGACCCAGTAATCCCACTTCTGGGTATGTATCCCAAGAAACACAAAACACTACTATGAAGAGACATGTGCATCCTCATGTTTATTGCAGTATTATCTACAATATTGTAAATAATGGGGTGGTATATATATATATATAATGGAATATTACTCAGCCATAAAAAATGAAATATTACCATCTACAACAACATGCATAATCTTATAAGTCATTGTGCTGAGTGGAGTAAGTCTGACAGAGAAAGAAAAATGCCATATAACCTCACTTATATGTGAAATCTAAAAAACAAAATAAACAAACAAACAAAACTCATAGATACAGATAGTATTTTGATGGTTGCCAGGAGGGAGTGGTGTTGAGGGAGATGTGAAAAAGGGGAAGGAATTAATAATTACAAGTTGACAATTACAAAATATACAATGGAATATTACTTCGGCATAAAAATGGAATCTTGTCATCTGCAACAACATGGATGGACCTACAAAATAGTCTTAGGATGTAAGTATAGCATAAGGAATATAGTTAATAATATTGTGATGGCTATGTACACTGTCAGATGGATAATAAATTTATGGCGGTGATCATAAGTTATATAGATATCTAATCACTATGTTGTACACTGAAATTAATATCATGCATATTGTATGTCAACTGCAATTGAGAAATAACAGCCTATGGCTACACTACCTTCCCTGAACAGGACTGATCTCGTCTGATTTCGGAAGCTAAGCAGGGTTGGGCTTGGTTAACACTTGGATGGGAGAAATAACAAAGTTATTTCAAAAACAAAAACGTATCATTTAAAGAAATCCTAAAACTAAGATTATGAACTGAATATATGTGACCCTTCCCTCATTCATATGTTGAAATCATAACCCATAATGTGAAGGTATAGTCACTAGGATCTTTGGAAGGTTAAGACATGAATGAGATTAGCACCTTTGTAAAAAGAGACTCCAGAATGCTCTCTAGTCTTTTTCGTGCCATGTGAAGACACAATCCACCTACAAACCAGAAAACAGGCTCTCAGTAGATACCCAGTCTACTGGTTCCTTGATTTGAACTACCCAGCCTCCTGAACCATGAGAAATAAATGTTTAATGATTAATCCACCTAGTTTATTAATAGCACAAAGTAATACAACTAAACATGCCAATAACTAAGTTACAGCTGCACTTAAAAGCCCTCTGTCTTTGTTTTAATTATATTTGTAAAAGAAAGAAAATGAAGAAAAGCCTGGTAATTCAATTGCAGTAGAAGCCAACAACAACTAATATATATGTATTTACACTGTAATTATATAAATATATCACTGTAATATAAGCATATATGAGGGCTGTCTGAACAAAAATCCAGCTATTGCCAATATAATGAAAATGGTTATGTGGTTGGAAACTTTCTGGACAGCCCTTGTGTGTATGTATATATATACTATACTACTATGCACAGTTGCAATGTACCTATCACATGGAACACTGACCTTAAAACTCAGCAAAATATATTTATCCTAGGCACAGCTCTTTTTAATCTATAATTTTGGATATAAAATGTAAGGATTGACATGACAATGTTGTATTGACCAACTTTATAAAAATTTCAAATAACTAGTAAGCCACTGAGAAAAAAATTACGCAAATGGAGACTCTAATAATTACTCTTCCTTAGATAATTGAAAAAAGATAGAATGGAACATACCTGTGTTACCAATTTCTGGAGATGAGGGGCACTAGTATGAGCAGTTGGGGAAACAATCTACAATCACAGAGCTAACCACTGTATTAGGAAGCAGAGGTCTGTGGCTAGCGGAAGACAAGTGTTTTTCCAGACTCTCCTCCTTTTATTGTCTTTGGATAATCTCAAAAATACCAAGAATGTTCACTGCAAATTTTCACAAGTCTCTTCATCTCCAGTTAGTATGTTTTACTTTACACTCTAGAATGAAGGAACTGAAAGATGGAAAGATCCTGGATCCCTAAACACACCAATAAGCCACTGTTGCAGTCTTGGACTCTAACCCTAGACTACCGGTACTCATTGTGTGTGACCAATAACCCCTTTCTTATTTGTCAGATTTTCCTATTGTTTGCTGCCAAGAATATTTCTTACAGGCAGAGCCTTTAGTCACAGAATGTGTTCCTTTACACCAGAAAGTTCTACTTTTCCAAAAATACAAGTGAACTACAGCTTGGTCAGGAGCACCGTAAACCATGTGGTTGCAGGAGTGGCCAAAGTATAATTAAGCACAGCTTACCAGTTATTTCCAGAGAACACTGCAAGCCATGAGCTAAGCCTGACCCCATCTGCCACACTGTTTTCCTTACTTGAGACAATTTGCTTCTAAATCCTAGTCGTCACTTTAACAAATGCTCTCTTCTGTCATCTTCTTTCCA
>PVKE010026691.1:0-22112 GCA_004027555.1 Craseonycteris thonglongyai
CAACTATGGAGACTGTTCTGGGCCCTCCCCCTTCTCTCTGTCTCTGTCTCTCTGTCTCCCTGTCTCTCTCTCCTCTGTCAAAAACAATAAAAATAAATCTAAAAAAAAAAAAAAAGGTTTGTAATGGATTAGGACTTTCCTGACTCCACAGATGACTCAGAGCTAGTGATCCTGCACCTGTCTAGTCACCTGTAACATCCTCCTTAACAGTGACGACAATTACGTGCAGCACCAATATAAAATTGACATCAAAGTAATCACTTCTATTGAGAGACATGCGAGACTGGATATAAAGTTTGGGAATCAGGCTTTGAAAGAACAAATTTCTTTCAATACACAACAAGAGCTTGAGAGTCCGTGGTTGGTTATGGGGCTCAGTTTTCCAGTGGGAGCCCATAAAATTCATGTGAGTTCTGAATAAAGGAAATCATCCTTTACATTTTGGATTTTCTATGGCAGTAAGATGAGACAGAAATAAAATTCTTTACTGTAACTTGAATAACATTGCTTTCATATAGATATGAGTGTTGTCTGAAAAAAAATCCAGCTACAAATGCCTCTATTTTTCATATTACTAAGCTGGATATTTTCCAGACAGCCTTTTGTATAACTACATTTATGTTTTACATATCTTTTTTCCACATCTATTTCTACGTTTTCCTTTACATTCTAGACATGTGAACTTGCATCTCAATTATATCGACTGTAAACTTGGAATAATACTCTACTTAAATTAGATTTCTTATGAGGGCTAAAGATACAGTGTATGAGGAAGCCCTTTGTAAAATAAATAGCACTATTGTTAAAGTAACTTTGTCAGTTTATCATGGCAGGGCTATGGTAAAATTGGGTACCCATTATATGATTAAGGACCCCACAAAAGCCAGAATTAACTTCTGGAGAGTGGGTCCCCTTGTAGTACAGGCTTCTCCCACTAGGTGAGTATTCTAGGATCCCATCTGCATCAGTGTGCCTACCAGCTGTTGTGAGAGGCTGCATTTGGCTCCAGTGAATTGTTTTTGGAGACTTTTTCGATGCATGTGTTCATTTCACGATGGGTGATTTACATGAACAACAGGCAGTGTGAGAACAAAGCTGCCCACGCTGTGCTATGTTCAGCAGTTTCTGACTAAAATACAACATGACCCCAATGCCCCAACCTCCCTACTCACCTGATCTTGACCCAAGGAACATTTTTGTTTCCCCAGATGAAAAACAAAGGTCCTCAAATGGAAATATTTTGCTGATGTAGAAAATGTGAAACAAAAAATGGCAGAAGCACTAAAAGACATAAAAATTGACTAATTCAAAAACTGTTTTCATCAGTGGAAAAACTGTCTCAATATTAGGTGTATTGTATCAAGCAAAGAATAATTTAAAGGTGACTGGAGTTTCAACATGTGAGAACAAATATACAGTTGTTGTTTCTTTTTAATAAATTTTGTGGGTTTTTTTTAGTCTCTTCTCATATGTTGGGTAGTTGAATTTGTTTTAATTTTTTCAGAAAAAAACATAATTTTCTGTGTGTAAGATAATACTTCTGTATAAAATAGTTATACCATAATTGGGGGTTGTCTTAGACACAGGAGTAACCCATTTATTGATTTATTAATGTTGGGTTAGAAAAATAGGGGTTGTCTTATACATGGGAGTGTCTTATAAATGGAAAAATATGCTATGTACTGAGAACACTTGCTCTAAGTCAGGTTATGTTTTTGACTCTTGGGATACAACAAACAAAAAAACAAAGGACATTTTCTACCCCGTGGAATTTACATTTTAACTCAATGTGCCTACTCTCATAGTCACCTTGCTCACTTAACAGGTAGAGTATATTTGTGTGTGCATTTGTGTGTGCATATGAGTGTGTGTGTTGCTACTTAAAACTGGAACAAGTGTGGAGAAATCTTTATTTAACATTATCTAAGATTTGAGTGAGTGCCAATAAGTGGAATGAATATAAAGTCATCTGAAACTCTGAAGCCCAAAGCTAACTTCTTTTTATTCTGTGTGATTATGAGGTGTCATCATAAAGTCTGGATTCCTCAGTCTTGTCTGACTTCCTCCCCTGTGATGTACAAGGGAGGACTGTGTTCTCTTATGGACTGGAATGGGAGACTCCAGCATCTTTAAACTGCAGGTCCAGAACCTGAATCTAGACATCAATAAAGATTAAGGAACAGAAAGGCTATGTAGCTCTCATGTGGGGCTTAAGGCCTGTGACAGGATTGTGGAAACAAGAGGATCCAGAAACCCTGCAAAGGGGATGGTGAGTCTGGGCATGTAGCAGAGACATCGATCACTAGCAAGACCAAGCTTTAGCACTGGTTAGTTGAGTTTTATTTGGGTAAATGTTTGGGCTCACAAATAATTCGTGATCTCCACAAGAGAGATGAGACTCAGCAAGTGTGGGAACTTATGAAATCACAAACGTCAAAAGAAAAAAGTCTAAAATTGAGTAAAAATTCTAACTTATACTATTTGCATCACTTGAGTGGACAACTTAAAATTTTGACACTCATTATCTGAGCTTTACAAAGAAGTAGAAACCTCAAACTCATAAGATAGTTATTGCTATGACTGTTGTGGTGCCTGTCTTCCTAAGTTTCATATGTTAAAATCCTAAACTTCATGTGATGGTATTTCAAAGTGGAATTTTGGGAGGTGATTAGGTTATGAGGGTGGAGCCCTCATAAATGTGATTAGTGTCATTATAAAAGAAATTCCAGGGAGCTCCCTTGCCCATTCTGCCATGTAAATATCAGACACTGAATGTCTCCGTGCCTTCATTTTGGACTTCCCAGTATCCAGAATTGTAAAAAATAAATTTATATTGCTTGTAAGCTATTAATACTAAGTTGTGGTATTTTTGTTATAGCAACCCAAAAGGCATTAAACAATTGTAAAGAATAAAATGTGCATGGGACCATTTTATAAACTATAAAGCAGCGACAAGTACTAGTTCATACATGGTGTCGTTAGTACATATTTTGATAACATTTGAAACATAGATATGAGTTTGCAATCATTCATTACTTACCTGGTACATAGTTATGTACCATAACTGCAGGTATTTGGGGAAAAAAGAAAAATCAACACTTTTAGTGTCCCAATGTGTTTGAATACTCAGTTTCTCCCTATAATGAGTAAGTATATCTTCCCTCTTCATAAGTAATAATAAATTTTCTAGAACAAAAACATGTTCAGGGACAATAAATATTTGTAAATGTTTATTTGAAGTACATATGGAGATGATAATTAAAGACCTCATATTATGATTTGTATGAGATAGAATATATATAAAAATTTTGCTCAAATTTTTTATGCAGCCACATTATAATTCTGTTCACATTGGTCTCATGGTATTGGCTTCTAATGGTGTTTTTTTACTCCCATTTTTATGATACAGCTGACATTCAAAGGCACTATGATGAAAAACTGAGTAAGATATTTCCTTTCACTTAAGAAGTTTCCAAGACTGTAGGGTTCTCAAGGGTAGGAATTCAAACCTGTAACATGATTTACACCTGAGTCCCTGGCCCAATTATTAGCACACTGTATATAGGTTGTTGAATGACATGTCTTTTAAAAACAAAATAATAAACAAAAAACAAATATTAGACAGTTATAATGAACTTCTAAATTATCCTAAGATTTATTGTTATCACTTGCATGTATCTATATGGTATCTCTTATTTTTAAATTTTGTACTTAAGCATAAATTGAACCAAATATAGGTTCACCTGAATAAATATTGTGGCCAAGTATGAAATATTGAATGATAAGGTGATCGAAAGTCAACATTCAATCAAAGGCTAACATCACCGTATAGAGATATAACAGTAAATGTGAAGCTTTTTTCAAAATGTAGTTAATTATTATTACAATTTGACTATGAAAATAGCCATTGAATTTAAGTTGGCATTACGGTACAGGAACAAGTTTTCACTACCTATCAGCTTCTTTACTGCTCCAGCAATCACTGTATTTTAAACTAAATTGAGATTACTTTTCTTGTACACTGCTTGTAGAAATGCAAATCTGTACAACCACCATGGAAGACAATATGGAGATTCCTCAGAAAACTGAGAATGGAGCTACCTACCATATGATCCAGCAATCCTCCTTCTGGGTATCTACCCAAAACACTTGAAAAACTTAGTCTGTAAAAACATATGTATCTCAATATTTATTTCAGTGCTATTCACAGTGGCCAAGTCATGGAAACAACCAAAGTGCCCTTTGATAGTGATTGGATAGAAAAGCTGTGGTACATATATATAATGGAATATTACTTGGCTATAAGAAAAGATGAAATACTGCCATTTGCAACAACATAAATGAAACTTGAGATTATCATGCTAAGCAAATAATGCTAAGAACCATATAAGTTCACTCATAGGTGGAACATAGAAGTAAAAGTAACAAAATAAAATAAAATTTTATGAACATAGTCAATAGTTTAGTGGTTACCTGAGGGTAAAGAGGGGAGGGAGTGAAAGAGGAGGAATGGGGAGCTAAATATATGGGGATGGAAGGAAAACTGACTCTGGGTGGTGAACACATAACGCAACACATCGATGAAGTACTGTAGAATGGTACACCTGAAGCCTATTTAATTGTTACTAAATAATGTCACACTAATAAATGTAACAATTAAAAAAAGAGAGAGAAATTCATTTTCTACTGGGGATAGGGAAAGATTCAGATATTTGAGGTGACACATATTTCCCTAATAATGTAATATTGTTTTTATGTTGAACACATGCCATATATTCTTTATTATATTTGGATTAAAGATGATATCTTATGAATGCAGTTGTGTATGATTTTGGAGTGTTTTTTTGTTTTGTTTTGTTTTGTTTTTCTGGATGTTTCTTCTTTTAACTTTTAAGTGAGAAGATAGATATTCTATATTTAATTCATTTTCACAAATTGAAACATTCATTGACCAATGGTATTAAATAACTAAAAATTAGAAATACAGTTGATTGTTTTAATCCATGGCAGTTATGTTCTACAAAGTCACTGCAAACACTGAATTCCTGGAGAAAATGCACAGTTGGTTACAGTGAGCTTCTGGTCACAACATTGTCATCAACGTATAATCTCGTTTTCTGTATGTTTCTGTTTAAAGGCACTTTATTTAATACATTGTTAATTTATTAACATTAAACTTACAGCCAACAGCATCCTAACTCATACCTAGAAGCTTACGAAATGCACATACTTTTTCCATAAGGCATGTCAGTCTTCTTGTGCACAAGAGTATGGCACAAACTTCAGCTCTAGACTTAGGAGCTATTTTAGACATTGAAGTCACCAACAAATGTCACAAACATGCAAAAAGGGTGGCACTAAATAAACCATTAAAAGGGGCCTTCTTTACTACATGAGATCTGAAACAAAAGGGCAGACTGTTCCCATCCTCAACTTCAGCAGGGAACACATGTGTAAGGTGGGTCAGATTTTTCACTGCTCTCTTCATGTTTGAATGTAACCCTGACATTACAGGCACTGAGTGGTAATTTTGGAGTTACAAGTAAATTTTAGCAAGTAGGCAAAGTTGTAGATAAGAATTCTATTAAAAAGTTACCATAGTTTTGAATATTTTATTTGATATTTTGACTACTAATGTTACCGGATATACCAGAGATTACCCCTTCATGGTTACCAAAACTGGGTTACCGGATAAAACTGAGTCCGGGCTCATGCTGCCTGTGCCATTAAGCCAATAGCCTGACACAGGATTTGGGTCATAGAGTGTTTATTGTCAGAGCACCCGTGACCTAAGAAGGCAATGGGTTTCCACTCCCAAAGACTGCCTGTCTCCTCCTGCCATGCTACTGTGGCTGGACACCAGAGCCACAGTTGTGCCTACCGGGCTGAGCTAGCTGCTCCCTGCAAAGCAAACCTCAGTGTCCCAAGCTCTGCTGTTTGCTGCAGTGCCTTGCAAGTCCAGCCAGCTGCTACAATCCAAGAGCCTGTCCACTCCTGTCTTTCAGGTCAAACCAGTGCTGACCCAAGTACTTGTCTAGTCCTCCTCTACTTCTGCCCTCCTGTTTTATATTGTTGCCTGGAAGGCAGTAAGAGTGTCCTTCTTCCCCAATCAATTATGGCCCATTATCAGCAATTAACCCCACCTATACTATTTTGCAGCTCTTTGTCAATTGTGGTCAATTAATAGCAATAAAGCCTATGCCTCTCAGCACCCAGAACCTTCATTCTGAGCTGAGGGAAGTTTATCAGGTGCCTTGATTTACAGCTGCACTGAGTAGGCTCCCCCTTCTATGGCTTCTTCCTTCTTCACCCTTTTATACTAATAGCAAAAAACAGTATAAGAAAAGAGGTATAAAACAATAGAGCAATGTTTATATTTTTACTAGCGTGTATTGCTCCAAAAATACCATGTTATTTTTTAATTTAGCTAATTCATAATTTTTTTTTTTAGTTTTAACTATAAATCTATTTCTCTTTTTAGCTCTCTGAGAGTTCTTAATAATAGGTTTATGTATAAAATTAACAGCTTTAACAGTTATCAAAAATTATTGCAGCATTTTCACTTGCAGTAATAACTATACTTTTATATATTAGTAGAATTTTACTTTCTAAAGCTCATGCCAAAAAAAATCTGATTTTTTCTAATTTTTCTAAATAAAAGATATACTCAATCTGAATGGTGTGCCTTGTTTATATCCCAGACATTATACTAAGTAAATATGACAACCTATGTTAAATACATAACCACAAGATTATTGACAATGTAAGATTCAGTGGAGGCTAAAATGATGTTCTTCTGAAGGTCGAGGTAAAAAATCCAAATCCAGATCAGAGGGGTTAACCCAGTATGAAGTTAAACTGTAGTGCATTTCCATCAAAACTCTGAACCTCTCGATTCTGAACCATTGCTACTCCCTTTTTATCACCCCTGTTCCAGTCCAGCGCTACCTTCCCATACAAAGAAATTCAACATAATATTCTATTATTATGCTAGCCAGAAGCTTACAATTTAAAATGCATTCTCGCATATAAATTTGTTTTTTTTTTTTTTTAAGATTTAGTTTATTCTTTTGAGAGGTGAGAGAGATAAAGAGACAGAGGGAAACAGAGACAGAGAGAGAAGAGGGCCCAGAGCAGTCTCCATAGTTGTACATCATTTGTTGCTACATAGTTTCATTCCGTATATGTGGATGTGGGGCCACGTGGGGTGAGAACTGAACTGAGGGCCTCCTGTATGGGAGGTGAGAACCTCCCCGCCATCCCCATGGCTACCAGTTCCACCAAAGTTCAGCACATGGGTTTCCATGGGCTGAGAACAGGATTCAATCCCGGACCTTGAAGTTGCAAGGCAACCACTAAACCTGCTACAAACCTGCTTATCTCAAGAAGTTCTTTTTTAAACTAAACAGTTTCTCATCAACTAGAAATTTTTTAGATATTTTCTTGTCTTAAGTCTGGAAATGAGGCAAACTTTTGAATGTGTACCATGGGAGTTCATTGAATTTGTTCCACTTCTTTATTCTGAGCAGCAGTAAACATAGATTAGATGCACAGGCTCTAGAGTCAGACTGCCTGCAGGTGCATCCTGGGTCTGCCACTTAGGAGCTGTGCAATCCTGGGCTAGTTCCCATGTTTTTTCTGTGCTTCAGTTTCTTACCCATCAAATAAAGAAGTCAACAGAGGTAGATGTCCTTCAATTGATGTGAGGAATATACTCGTATGCATCAATAATTGGAAACAGTGCCTGGCACATAATATACTCAGTAAACCTCAGCCATCCTTTCATCTCGTCACTAATGCCCTCAGGACTTCTTCTGTAACCTCCATTGTTATAACCCACATGAGACAAATACATAGGAGAGCCAAATTCATAAGCAAGGTGAGTTTATTTAAGCCGGCAACCATGAAGGACTAGTGTCTCTCAAAAACCCATGGCCCTGAGTGCAGACAGTGAGGGGTTTATAAAAGCAAAAATCGCATCCTGTTTGGCCTCATTCCTAACAGCAAAGCATTGTACAAAAGTCAGAGCAGACAATAGGATTAGCTAGTTTCTGGTCTTAATTCTAAATAAGGTAAATAGCTGGTGTTGTTGCAATTGCAGTAAGTGAACACCCGGGAACAGTGTGGCCATAAGATGCAGCAGAACATTTTGGTACTTGTATAGGGAAGTACCAAAGGTAATGAAAAATTACAGAGTTACACACAATTAGAGGAAGTCCATGTTATAACACCATAACTGTCAGCATTGCTGGACTCAGTTGACATTGGTGTTACAGTTGATGCTGGACTCCCAAATTCTGGCTGACCATTTTAGTTTTGATTAGATTATGTTAGGTGACAAAGATTATGGGGTAGTCACTTCTGTGAGTGATTTATATAATATAACCACATCTTAGATGACCGAAGAAAGATTCTTGGGGGAAGCTGGAATGGCTCAGTGGGTTAAGTGCTCGCTTTGCAGCGCCGGGGACCTAGGATTGAATCCCGGCCCCAGCCCATGCAGACCCATATGCTGAACTGGGAAGTGCCCCCAGTTCAGTTCTCTCTCTGTCTCTGTATCTTTCTCTTGCTCCCTCTCTCTCTCTCTGTCAAAAACAATAAAAAATGAAATAAAATGTCTTAAAAAAAAAGAAAGATTCTTCTGCTGCCATTAAAGAAGATGCTGTGTTATAGAGAGCCACATGGATATGACATAAACACAGCCTCTAATAGCTAAGAAAGATCTCCAGGTGACAGACAATAGGAAAGCAGAACTTCAGTTTACCAACTGGAAGAAAGTAAAATTTTTGAGTAACTTGATAAGTGAATTTCAGATGAGAACATAGCTTTGCAGAAATCTTGATTTCAGACTTATGTGACTCTTACCAGAAAACTCAGCAATGCTGTGCTTGGAATGATGACTCATAGAAGCTGTGAAATTACAACAGGCACTGGTTTAAGCCATTATTGTGGGAATTTGTTACACAGCATGGAAAACTAATACAATGGCCTGAGGAAAGCTTGGCCCTCTGTTGTCTTTAAAAGCTCTCTGTACTTCCTTGTCAAAACAATCAACTCCAAATTAAATACAGAACAGTTTTGAAATGGTTCCCAACTTAACATTTTCAAGGGTAATATTTTCTTTTGAGTAGATAAACAAAGCCTTTGCCTGAAAAAGGAATGTGCTCAGGAGATTCTATCAATGGCTAATCCAATTAAAAATCTTTGATATGTTCCCTTATCTCTGCTGTGAATTTGATGAGCTGTAGATGGTGGAGAACTGAAAGTTACATTTACTTTTCTCTCAAATCTTTACTAATCATTTTTGTATTTAACTTGAGGAAAATTATAACTTCTAATTATTTCCCTTATCTTTTGAATGAAAGAAGCTACTAATAAAAAATAATGCATCCAAAAATCAGAGTTTTTTGTGTATGTTTAGATTAGTTTTTCTTGGTTACCATTTTAAGCTTAAACAAACTCTTTTTACCTAATCAGTGGTTGGAAAGAAAAAGACACACATGAGTGGGGCCAATCAAAATTTCTGTTCTTCTCTGTGGGTGGGTGTGTGTGTGTGTGTGTGTGCGCGCGTGCGTGCATGCATGCGTGCGTGCGTGCGTGTGTGTGTGTGTGTGTGTGTGTGTGTGTGTGTGTTTGGTTTGATTAGGGCTATGCCTCACTGTAAAGCATCAATTTACTATATTGACCTATACACAATTAGTTATTTTGACATTCTCTAGGCTGTGATATCTAGTATGTACTCTGTGTTATATAATTAACATCTTTCAGAAAAGTTGCAAGAAAAGTAACCAATAATTATTTTGAAATAAAAGCACTATTTTCAAACCTTTTGACATAAAGACATTCATAGAGAATGGGACCATCATGAAGGGGAAGCCTCTTTACACCTCGTTCTTCAGACCATGGTACTTGGCTTTCTAGTTGCTATCTGCTTCTATTTGTGTGAAAGAAAAGGGTTGGGGGGACAAGGCGGCATTTTATGTATTTTATTTTATCTTAAATTTTTAAATTATGTTTTATATTTCATGTGGAGAATGCCAATCCTCAGATATGTAACATCACTTACTTTCCCAAGACTGTTATTTTTCTTATTTACAAGTTGTTTCAAACGGTCTTTTAAATGTTTACAATAAATATGGAAGTGAGAGCATGAACACATCAGAAGAATAGTCACCATAAAACTTACTAATATCTAAGTATCTCCCAATGCCATTTGGGACAGCTCTGTGTTTTGCCTGAGTGTTTCCGAACTAGATTATTGTGTCTAGTTCTCTAGCAAATGCAATCTAAGTTAAGGAAAGGTTTATCTCCTAGAAGATTTTTTATGGAACCCTCTAGTTCTACCTCAAACATGGTTTTCATGACTATAATTCTACCTTACAGCATGTTATAACCATATAACCCAGACTCCATTGAAAACATTTTTCTTTATTATAATAAATATTTTCCCATGAAGAAATCATGGCTACAATGAGAATTCTTTTCTCCAAGTCACTTGGCTATCATAATTTCAACCCTTTTCTCCTTTACATCCCTAAAGCTTTGCATGTGTGATTATCATAACTCCCTTTTCTGTGGGATTATGTGTAATTAAGTTTTCAATCAGTTTGACTAATTAAATAGAACCACTGTCTGTGGGCTAGATTGGGAGACTGGGTTTCTGACTGTTACTGCTAATTCACTAAGTGAATACAGCAGGTTATTTAACTTCTCATTTTTCTATGAAAGAGGAGAGGAAAAATATATTCATAAGCTTTTCTTTTTTTTTTAAGATTTATTTTTATTATTTTTGATGAGAGAGAGAGAGAGAGAGAGAGATACAGAGGCAGAGAGAAGGGGGAGGGCCCAGAGCAGTCTCCACATTTGCACATCATTGTTTTTTCCACATAGTTTCATTCCACAGGTGGGCATGGGGCTGCGCAGGGCAGGCCGAACTGGGTAGTATGGGTTCACACAGGCCAGGGCTGGGATTCGATCCTCGTTCCCCGGGGCTGCAAAGTGAGCACTCCACCCACTGAGCCATCCTGGCTTACCCTTTTCTTTTCTTTTTTTAAGATTTATTTTATTGTTTGAGAAAAGGTGGGTGAATGAGAAAGAGAGTTGGAAAGGGGGATTGGGGAGGAGAAGGGCCCAGAGCAGTCTCCATAGTTGTACATCATTAGTTGTGATACAATTTTCATTCCACACAGGTTATTGTGGCAATACACAGGGTGGAACTGAACCTGGGGCTTCCCGCATGGGAGGCAAGAACTTTTGCCACTAAGCCATCCTGGTGGTTACCAACTGTACTGCAGTTCAGCATATGGGGTTTGCATGGACCAGGCCGGGCACTGAATCCTGGACCTCAACATTGTAAGACAAATGCTCAACCACTGAGCAATCCCAGGAAATTTATGGCCACGTCTACAAGGTTCCAATTTTCTAAGAACCCTAAATTCCTATTTTTATCTTCTGTTCTCTCTTGAACCTCAAATTCAAATTCACAACTGTCTCTTAGAAATGTTCTTTTTCTTAATTGGTGACTTAAACTTGGGGTTTGAATCTCATCAAGTTTATAAGAAAAGTCAGTCATGAAGAGGGCCTACTGCCAAGCGCTGACCAGAGTGCTGAGTACCACCAGTACCCCAGGACTCACTGTTCTGGGGCTTCACTGCTCCAGTGGTGGTAGATAGATGGGAAGACTACATTATTATTAGTGAAGACTTCAACGTTTTCTTATTTCTTCATTAGATGTGAATTAAATATTATGTTGGAAAACTATCCTTCATTATACCAATGTTTCTAGCTCTGGAACAAGTATAAAACAGTAGAAAATAATTCTTGGAAAGTCCCTAGAGATACTCTAGCCAAACCTCCTTACATTTATAAGAAAACTGGGGCCCATGGAAGATAAGAATTTTCTTATCTCAGAAGAAACCTAGAACTCTTATGTTTCCTTCCCAGTGCTCTCACCACTATTTACTACTAGCCCATAGCAGGTGTGACTAGTATTGATAGTCAAGACTGTTTATATCACTAAACACAATGCCACTTTGCTGAAATGAGGAAATGCTCAGAGTAAACATGACTCAGCTTAGAGTCAGGACAGTTGGTTACTATTTAGTATCCCTTAGGTGTGCAGAGAAACAGAAAACTCAAGTGCCAAGTGTGGCAGAACTGCCACAAAATCCCTCTGTGTTCATTGTTTTTCACTGGGAACATCTTTTTGTCACCGGTGGAGGAAATCAGAACTTCAGGAAGAACCCTCATGGAATGTATGTTGATTTCTAGAGAAATGAGCAACACCCTAAGGGAGAGAGAAGAGGATATAAACACTTCAGAGTATCTGACATCCCAGAGCCTCCAGTCTGAGATGAAAAAGTTCATTCTTGGCTCCAACTTCTTCTCTTCACTGGGCCTTTCCACAAGAACCCACACCATATCCTCAACTTGCAATCACCCCCTCATGTCACTTAGCTCTTCAAAGAATGCATTACCACTGATCTGATCTTTTTTTGGCTAACAGCGCAAGGCAAAGTTTTCCTCACTTGAAATTCTTTAGTATTTATTTAAATAGTATGCTCTGCACTATTGTGCATTATTAATATGGTGCTTTGTGTATGTTCTTAGTTATTTCCTGTATATTTTTCACATTACCTGCAATATTACATGTTCTGAGGGAAGTGGTTGTGACTTCTTCGACATTTCCAGCAGAACTTACCATTTAATAAGCATGCATTGAGTTTACATGAATCTTCATGAAGACTTGAGAAAAAGGTGTGTTTGTTTGTTTGTTTGTTTGTTCTTATTTCTAGCCATTCTTTCGATCTTCTTGTCATGGTTAACAAGAAAGCAAATGAAATGGAAATCTGGTGGTCTAAACTGTCTCAGTGTCCATGCACTGATTCATTAAAAGCATTTATAATTTCCAAATGAAAACCAAATTTTTAAATGTTTAATATTTTTCAAATTGTAGATTATCTATATTTTGAAATTAAAACATATATTTAAAAGTTTAAGTAGATTAATAACAAGAAATTTTGGGTAGATGGGTTTAAATGACCCCAGAATCAATCATTGTGATCTAGAAATATGGTATATTTTTGTTCTAGAAATGAAACCATTTTGTTTTTATCTGTTAAACTAATTCTTGTTCTGTCATGCTTACTGATCACAAATGTTTCAGAGAATAATATGTATTTGAGCTATTAGAATCAGGGCTGCAATGTTAAATAGTAGCAAGTCAAAATGACAAGTTTTGTCATTTAATGAGTCAAAGATCAGATACTAATATTGTATTAAAACTAAATGATGTACACTCATATCCTGCTATTTATTCTCTTTGCTTGAAAACTGTCAGCAGGGAAACAGGAAATCGAAGAATGTAGAAGACAAAAGTTGCTCATACTTAGAGGGTGGCAATGAAACAAAAATGAAGTTTGTTTAATTGAAACAAGACATTGTTTAATTAAAAGAAATTCATATCTCTTATTCATTAAGATATGCATCATCAAGATTCATTTCAGAACCAAAATCTAATTCCTGCTTTGTAACTTCAATGATATTTTTACATACCTTTATTTTCCAAAATAATACTGGCTGGTAGAGAAGAAGGGGGGAAATCTGCATTTATGCTTTTGTGTATGTATACTGAACTTATGTCACTGTCTCAAATAAAATTAACTTAAAAAGAAATGCATCATAAATAGTGGTCATTCCAGAGATATAAATGGGAATTGAGAAGAAATATGACTCAGCACTCTTGAAAGCTCTAACTCTCTTAAAATTTACATTCATATTCACTGAACGGGGACCAGTCAAGGCATTTCTAGGAAACTCTGAAGGCAGCTGGCATCTTGGATACTGCCTTTGTATGGGAACATTTATATGAGAAGAATAGAAAATCTCTATTAAAAATGAGAATTGACCATTGAAGGAAAGAAACTGATTCCAGAACATAAAATACACAAACCACATATTTTCAATACTATATTGGCTGAAGAGATCTTACCTCTTGGATCCTGGTAAAGCACCATCAAATCATGTGGCATGACATCTGTCTCTACTAAGTAGAGTAATTACCTAGAGAAGAACAAGACTTTCATTGCAACTATAGGAGACTTGACAATTGATGGGGAAGAATGTTCTCTGACCTGACCATTGTTGATGGGACTCTGATGTGTTCTCCCAGAAGTGGGTGGTCTAAAGCATTGATTCATTAGTCTGTTTAATCTTAGTGTTTGCTAAAAAAGAGATCCTCCTTGATTTAAAATCTGTCAGGCTGTTGTCTCAAGAGGATCCTCTCTTGTCATTCCCTCTATCCATAATCAAAGAAAATGACTCCTGGCCCTGTTACAAAGAATTAGCATAAAGAAGAAAGCAAACTAAAAATAAAGCCTGAAGTTTTTATCTAGAGACATCTGCATACCTATCTCTACCTACTTCTACTCCCACTGCAATTTTCAGTCACTCAAATAGATATTTTCTATCTTCAATATAATGATATCATTTTTAAGTTTCTCTGTGGAAAAATACATTTATAATGTAGTTAGTGTTGGCAATTACAAATTTAAAAAGAAATCTAAATTCTGTAATTGTGATGTTACCATTTAGAGTTAAGATTTTGGTACAAGAACCCAGACATATTGCAAGAAAAGTTGGAAAAAATATATTTTGTGGGTAGGGGGAATATAGAAGTGAAAAAGTCCAATAAGATTAATTATTGATGTGCCCTAAATGGACACATTTGAAATAAACATGTTGGATTTGGTGGGAGTTCACATGGTCTAAGTTTTGCTCTGAAATTCTCAGTTATCTTTTACCAGTTCTTAATGTAATTTATTGAGTACAAGCTAAAAACTACATACTTAACATCTGAATTAATGTTATAAAAATAGTTAGTGTTTTTAAAACCTGATGACAACATTTACTTGACATTATAAGTAGTGGATATCCATGTTTACAGTAAATCATACTTGTATTTGCATGACTACCTTCAGTTACCAACCAGATCATACTGATAGATTCTGGTTGAGTTTTGTTGTACTTCTCAGTTCCCAGGTCCCAATAGATAGAATTTGTAGATGTGATCACCACTCTGATTATTGGCATTATGGTGAGTAGAGATACTGAGATGCTGTAATCTTATTGCAGCTATGATTTGGAATGAAGATACTAAGTAATAAGGGTTAATACACTTTTGTGACTGGTGCAGAATTTTCTAGTGTTATCTGGAATGAAACTGTTCCTTGATTCATGTCCTTCCACTGGTTGCCCACTACAGTATTTGTTAATATTTTATCCTCAGTTGTCCACACTTCATTTTCCCTTGTATTGGCCTCAGGCTTATTTGTGACTCCATCTTCAAATTGTTTCCACCCACATATGAAATAATTTTCTTGTTCTTGTCCATTCGATCTTGAAACTATCTCCAATATTAGCATCCAACATTCTGCATATTCAATGTTCTTGCTCAGGCTGTATAAATGACCTCCTAACTAAATGACCTACCTTCAATTCTCCCCCTTTTTAATTCTTTGTCACATTAAATATCTTAATGCACAATTCTTATCACATTTCTCTTCTGCCTAAGATATGTTATGCTTTCCTCTATTGTGTATGCAATCAAGTATACAGTCATCAGCTGGATTACTATCACTGTAGTACTGAATCTTGGATAAACTTGTTTTCATAACTGAATTGCCGTCCATACGCCCTCCCAAAATGGGCAATGTCTCATGGCTCCCTTCCCTCTTTTGCTGTTTACCCCTACCTAGAGTGCTTTTTCTCCCTGTTTACATGTTTAATTGTACACACTTCAAAGCCCAAAGTGTGTACAAATGGCCTTCTCCCCATTACTTATATAAATCCTTTAGCCAACAAACTAACTTTTTTTTTGTCCTCTAAACTCTTATGTCACCACTTATTGGAGCTTCATTTATAAAATATCATTTATAACATCTCCTTTAGTTATTTATACACAAACTATAAATTTCTTGAAATTGAAGCTTATGTATGACCTTTAGGCTTTCTCTCCCTCTCAAAAAAAAAAAAAAAAAAAAAAAAAAAATTAACATTTATAATATATATATATATATATATATATATATATATATATATATATATTCTAACATGAGATTAAGTACAAATATTTTCCAGAAGATTTGAACTTCTCAAAAAAGTCAAAATCTACCCAAACCAACAGTTTCATGTCACCACATATTTGTTTCTGATCTTCAATTCAACTTTGGAGAAATGGAACAGTATTGCTTGATTGCATAATTAAAAAAAAAATTATAGATGATTTTATTTAATGTTGGCAAGTACTGTATGTGAGAGATCAGTTTCTTTTTGAGAGGATGAGTGTACATTTTTTTTTATTTTGTTTAATTGTTTTTGACAGAGAGAGAGAGACAGAGAGAGACAGAGACAGAGACAGAGAGAAGGGGGAGGGCCCAGAAAAGTCTCCATAGTAGCACATCATTGGTTTTTCCTCATAGTTTCATTCCATAGGTGGGCACAGGACTGTATAGGGCAGGAACTGGGCCGGGGTCTCACCCCTGTGAGAACTGAACTGGGGGCACTTCCCATTTGGGTCCACATGGGCCAGGGCCGGGATTCGACACTCCGTCCCTGGGGCTGCAAAGTGAGTGCTTAACCCACTGAGCCATCCCAGCTTCCTGCATTTTTTAAAGAAAAGCTTGTGACCTGAATAAAAGACTTATACCAAGATAAAAATCAACATGATAAAGAACACTCCTGAATCAAAAGTGTGATCTCTCAATGTCTGACCACTCTCCAACATGGTATTCCATTATGTTGGGGTTTTGTTAAAGGGGAGATTCCACTGTAGTTAATTCCACTACAGAATCTAGTATTAGATCCAGAAACATGGTTTTTCCATGAAACATTGTGCTTGAGTAATTAGAAATGGAATTCCTTGGGTTGGGAATTTAAGAAGGGTTAGGTTGTATAATATTATTAGTTGTTACCTTGAAGTAATCTCAATGTGAGATGACCAAAATGAGGTGGTGCATATTCCCTTGGCCCACCCCATTTTTCTTGTTGAACATAGAACTAATGAATTTAAGACAGAACACTCAAGTGGGTGAGTTATGTTCTGGAATGACATCCTTCAAGGCTGAGCTGTCTAGAAAGTAGTGATAGTCAACCAATGAGAGTGAGAGAAAGGAAAAGAAGATCAAGGGGGTTTTAAACAGTAACATACCATGAAGAAATAAAGTTTGCAAGAATTTCACCTTTTTCCTAACATTTTCATCTCAAGGGACACCATTTCAAGATAAGGAAAGCTAACCAAGAGTTTTAATACTATATAATTGGGTAGTCGTGGTAAGATATGAGAAAAAAGAAACCTAGATCATATGAACCTAGACAGGACTCACGCTAACCTGACCACAAGATTGACACAAAAGAGAACAAGGTCTTTAGACCATGACATCTTCTTCCTTGTGTATCTAAGAATATTATAGTCTCAGCTTTCATTCTTTCTTAGAACCTGATTTTAGCCATTTCCTTCAATCATGTAAAAATGACAGGCAATAGCTTAAAATGTCAGCCTTCTCATGGATATCTGTATTTTAACAAGGGATTAGTCTGTAAGCTTAAGTGCCTTCAATGATGTTTCAGGCAATCTCTCAAAAATGAGGCAACATATTAAAGACATAAAGGCTTTCATACCACTGTTAAAATCTTTCCTAAGTGGTCACATATAGAACCAGAGAGTCTTGCTTAGTAAAATATCCTGCTCCATCTATACCTGTTGAAAGGAGGTACCATAATCTATAAGCCAAAAAGAAGCTTCTTTTCCGAACATAATTAGCTTAAGAGCTCTTTGCAATGACTTAGCTCCTTTAAACTTCTTCAACTTCATTTCCCCTGACTTACAATCCACTTCCTTTGTGATGCACATTAAAATACATTAAAGGTTAATTTGTCCAATTGTAACTTATAGGTTGTTGAGTTCCAAAAATTCCTTTCCAAGTAAAACTACATTAAATATCTTTAACTGATCTTTGTAAGAATGGGAGGGTTTAGTGTTTCTAAAAAGGAGTGAAATCCCTTTCCAACCCTTCATGAGCCATCATTGAAGGAGGCTCCTTTGTTAATTAGTCTTAGAAAAGTATGTCACTTATAAGGTTCAAAGTAGACACTAACATCTATTCCACGTTAAGAAAACATCTTATTGGTGATTTACTATACTCCAGGCACTCTTGCAGGTATGTAGTGGGGATGTGCAGCAAGAAACCAAGCACGTGATTTCCACTGCCCCAGTGAAGCTGACATTCCGTGGGCAGGTGGAGTCTGATTTTATCATAAGTGCTCTGAGGAGTAGAAAAATATAACCTAATTTAGATAGTCTGAACCTATCACTCAATATTTCACATTTTTAAAAATAAATGTAGAAAGAAAGGACACAATAAAAATTAACATCAAACACATCCAATTATAAAATAAATGTCTTGGGGTTGCAATGTACAGCATGGTGACTATAATTAAAAATGCTATACTGTAAATTTGAAAGTTGCTAAGAGAGCAGTTCTTACAAGTTTTCATCACAAGAAAAAAAACAGTAACTATAAGGGAACAGTTAACTAGACTTATTGTGCTGTTCACTTCACAATATATACAAATATTAAATCGGTGCATTGTACATCTGAAATAAATATAATGCTATATGTCAATTGTAACTACATTTTTTTAACTAAAAAAAAATGTGATATATTTGCTGAATAGATGGATTTAAAAATTTCACCTAATTAAGTATAAAGGAAGAGAGGAAAGCTCATAATATCTCTATATGTTAAGGGTTAGAACAGTAATTAGAACTAAAGTACATTATCTCATTTCAGTAAATAAGCTCTTAAAGTACAAAATCAAGTATTTTCCCAAAAGTAAAATTTGGCTACCTCTGTGATAACTGGACAAGAACTTAAACAAATCATGTCTCAACTCTATCTTCTTATGCTTCCTAGTGTTTTACTAGAATATTAATTCATGATTAAGGACCATATCAAAAAAGTACAATTTTTCTTTTTTTGCAATATGACATAATTCAAGCTTATCCAACTCACGGTCCCCAGGCTGCACACAGGATGGTTTTTAATGCGGCCCAACACAAACTTATAAACTTTCTTAAAATGTTATGAGATCTGTTGGTGATTTTTTTTTTT
This sequence comes from Craseonycteris thonglongyai, assembly GCA_004027555.1. Taxonomy (NCBI): domain Eukaryota; kingdom Metazoa; phylum Chordata; class Mammalia; order Chiroptera; family Craseonycteridae; genus Craseonycteris; species Craseonycteris thonglongyai. Next base: position 19,170 of record PVKE010026691.1, read on the forward strand.
TTTAATCTGAGCTGCTATTGTTTGTGTTAGTGTGTTTTATGTGTGGCCCAAGACAATTCTTCTTCCAAAGTGACCCAGAGATGCCAAAAGCTTGGACACCACTGCCATAATTGATTCAGGTTTGCTTAAGAGAAAACTGACATGAAAATGTTACATGTTACTATTAAAGTATTGTGGTGCTACTTTGAAAATATATACAGAGAAACAATAAAATGCTGAAATATAATATATTATTGCTGAAGATGAGAGGAAACGAGACAATGTAAGCACAGTCTTGCTGCTATGGCTGTTTCTCCTCCATCACTGGACCCCCAGCTGCAAGGTAATTCATATTAATAGTCATTCAGGTTCAGCCTCATTCATGTTCTCGATCAAATCATCATGAATCCCACAGCCCCCACGTCTCTCAGTATTGAAAGCTCATTTAACACCAGGGTTAATTAATTAATTTTCTTATATGTAAGGGAGAATATTGTAAGCCATTAAAGCCTAGGTTTGTTCTAATTTAGGTCACTAACGGGTTCTATAATTATGCCTGTCAACAAAAACTTAACCATTTCCTCTGGATTTTACTTTATTAGTAATCATGTTTTTAAACATACCATGTTAATGCAAAGCAGGGAGGGGTGTGTGCTAGAATGATTTCATAATGTCTGTTATCATGCAAGTCCTTGTTACCAAGATGCCTTCATTTTCAAGACAAAGTGAACCTCACCTTAAAATATGCACTATAATTAATTCTGGAAATAATGTAAAGACCTGATGATAAATATTTGTGTGTATTTAATTGCAGGAGGGTGCCTTATTCTCTATAGTTAATGGCAGAAAATGAACATCCTAAAACTATGATCGTCAATTTTTTCTATGTTGGAATTTTCTGATCTGATACTGTAGCTAGTCTTTTTTTTGAAGTTGGCCATTTCCCAATAGCAAACAAAAGCATAAAAGAGAATAGGGCTTTATATCAGTTTATACATTTAAATTGACCTTATTCTACAAAGCTACAAATTTGTAAATATTCACATATCCATTTTTATAAACACTTTGCCTTCTGAAACTAGACCATTTCTGTAATGCAAAACTAAGGCCTCTATCTCTTGAGAACAAGAAACTCCAGGTTCCCTACTGCCATCAGAAATATGCTTTCCATCATTTTGCATTACTTGCTAAGATTTATTTGAAGATTGTTTTCCAAAGTAAAACCCAAATACATTCTAAAGTGAATCTTTCACAGTAGAAAGATTCAAACAATAACTAAGTCATTTTGAAAGATTTATCCTCATGGATATGAATGGATTACTGTAGCCAACAGCTCTCTGAAATTCTTTGGGTTAAAGTTTGATGACACTGCTCAAAGCCAGATGTCCAAAGATGTTAATAACCAATGAAACTGAATTTTAAAATGTTCAAAACAATATAAAAAGGTGATTTTGGATTTATGTTTGTATTCTCCTCCTTGAAATGTAGCTGAGGATATTTGCTGAGGTAAGAACTCTCTCAGACTTTTGCCCTCTATTCAAAAGAACCCTTCCCAGAATCAAGGGAATTAAAAATTTGTCATAATTCATCAATGAATAAACCGAGTTACTACAGACTACAGTAACTCAAATGACTCTCCTATGAGTAGCTGTTCACTGCAGATACTGTAATCCAGACCTAAGTACCGTAACCAGAACATAGACCCCCTCAGGGAGCAACTCAGGAAGCATAAACAAACCTAAAATAGTCTAAAAGGGAGTGACTCAGGAGATTGGGTTGATTAGCAAGTGACAGTAGGTTCGAACTTCACCATTTTCAGTGAAGACCCTAAATCCTAAAAGTCTCTTCAAGACAGCCACAAAACTTGATAAACTTCCAGAACATTCACCAGAAGGGCAATGACCCTTGCATTTTTAGTCTGTAGAATTTACCTTGAAATGTTTGAAAGCACTTGACACACAAAAAGCCCAAGGACCCCCATGATAAAGCCCAAGGAGCTCAAGGTGAAAATACCACCATTTTTGCAATTTCATGCAAGTCCAACAAAAAATGTGTAATTGTCAGATAGCTAAATATGGTTTTAAAAATACAACCAAGTATTTAAAAATTAAGCAAAAAAATAATAATTTTCTTCAAAAAGGGAGAAAATTCAAAACTTTATTAAGGTACAAAAAATAAACATTTATATGGATATTTTTCTGAGTTGTAAATTTGATTGTTTTCAGTGACCTAAGCTGCCCACTGTCAAAAAAGCAAAATTACATTAGTGAGGCAAAGAAGAAATCATTATTATTTCCAAAACATATTTCAATATGAAGTAATGAATGATGCAGTTTAAACAACCCAACAAATCATCTTTACTCTTAACCATGCTTGCATTTTGCATGGAACTGTCTATGCCAAATGGTCATTTTTCTCACATTTATTACCGTATTTTCCGGCGTATAAGACAACTTTTGAAACAAAAAAAAGTCAACTGAAAATCGGGGGTCGTCTTATACGCTGAGTATATCCCGAAAAACGTCTCGATATGCCGCTAACCGAATTTTCCAATGCGATCCCGCACCAATCACTGCAAGGCGGCTCTGACCGCCTCTCTAACTCAGCCAATCCAAGCAGGTTTTTTATGCATGCAAATTATACATGTTCTGTACCCGAAGCTACACTGTGTTCTAGTAAAAAGCCTGCTCAGATTGGCCAGAGTCAGAGAGGCGGTCTATTATAACCTTTGAACCTTTGCTTATTGTGATTGGCTCACTGTGGTACATACAGTTGCAGCACAGGAATGTTCTGTGTAGCCAAAGCTGCTGTATCAGGACACATGCATAGTAGCTACATTGACTGTATTAGAGCACATCCAATGGGCTAAAAGGTACAGTGCCTTTATAGGACATTCTGTATGTAACCAATGCTACAGTATTAGGGCACATACAGTGAGTTAAAAGGTACCGTAATAGAACATTC
>PVKE010026692.1:0-22114 GCA_004027555.1 Craseonycteris thonglongyai
CCAATGTCACCCCATTAAATTTAACAATAAAATATAATAATATTAAAAAAATAAAAAATAAAAACAGAACAGGTTTAAACAAGTCAGCTTTGGGTGGGACTTCAGGTCTGGATTAAAGGGGACACTGCAGACTTCTGGGGGGCATGCAGACTGTGCATGCAGGGAAGGGGGCCTTTGAGCTCAGGCCCAGGGTTGGTGCACACTCTCTCCACTTCTCCCCTCCCCTCCCCACCCTCCCTCCTTCTCCTCCTTTTCCTCCTCCTCCCCCTCCTCCTCCTTGCCTCATGTGAGTCCCTGGATGGCCCAGCGTCCCAGGGGCCAGGGAATGGTGCTGGCATTGTGCTAAGTGGGGGTTGTCCATACCTGTGCCTGGAAGAAAGCTGAGGTCCAGCAGGGTGCTTCCCTAGCACAGGGTGGGCATGCCACACCCCAGTTCCTCTGTGGTTTATGAGCTCAGCATTGAGAACCTGGCTGCAGCATTTGGGGCACCAAGGACAAGGACAGGAGACACTCAGTGGCAGCCTGGTATTTCAGGAGGGCAGGAAACAGAGTGAGAAGAGGCCGAAGCCCAGGCCGAGCCCCTTTTCGGCATGCTGCTCCAGGCCTGGCTCTTCGCTGATCTAATAGCTGCCCAAGCAGGGAAAACCCCAGTGCTTGCAGCTGCCTCCCACTCACGACCTGACCCGTAATTATAATCCCTTTGCTTTGATTCTCTCTGCAAAAACAGCAACATTCCAGCTAGCTGTGGAGCTGGGGGGGAAAGCAACAGGGAGAGCTTAAGAGATTTACAAACAGTGAAAAATCAGGCTTGTTTTTCCATAGCTCATGTCCCCAGGCAAGAGGAGGGAGGAGGGGAGAGGGGACCACAGAGCTTGAACCATGGGAGTCAGAAGTGGGTGTGGGGAAGACACAGATGTGCACACACCTGGGCATGCATGGCCCAGAAGCGGAATGGAAGCCAAGACCATGACTCAGCTGCCAAAACCTAGCTAATTGTCTCCGGCAGCAGTGAGAGAGGTATAGGAGCAGACATGTGTATGTTTAATAGACAGGGGCCCAGGGCTTCTTCCCGAAAGGAAGTAGGGACTGATGTAAGCAGAGGAACTCGAAGGAGAAGGCTGACTGTCCATGGGGACTCTGGACTGATGAGCAGGGACCCAGCAAGCCGGGGAGATGGCCACTCCTTGGGGTAGGAGGTAGAGGTGGCTGAGTATCTCTTCAGTGTGCCTGCTTATGTCTGAAGGTCTGCCATTCAAAAGTAATTGAGAAAATGCCAGCTTTTGGAGCTGGCGGGTGTCAGAGGTCACCAGACCCAGTTACTCACTTTGGGAATGGTTTGCTGCCCATTTTGCAGATGAGTCACGTAAGTGGCTGGATGGGGGATTGGTACCCAAAACCCATTCACTTTAAGGCCCTGCTTCTGTCTATAGGGGGCTCTGGCATTAGATGGCGTTTGGTGGGTGGAGGTGAATACATGGTTTAGGGGAGCACAGCCCCTGCTGTGCACACAGAGACCCAGAGGACACCTCCCAAGCAGCTGGGGGAGCCCAGCCCTTGGGGAATGGGCTCAAAGTGGGTGGGTGCCTGAGGCACCAGCATTCGGAGGAGCTAAGAGGCCAGGGGTATTAGGCCTGGCCTCATCTGGGGAAGAAGCCAGGTGTGGTCAAGTCAGGGGCAGGGCTGAGCACAGGGGAGGGTGAACAGGTGTTCGTGGCATCTTCTTTCCTCCCACCAGCCCTGCTGAGCCCGAGTTTACGGGTAGCCTTGTGGTGGTCTTTCTCCCGCTAGGACACTCAGGAAGCTGCTGCTGCCCCCGAGCTGCTGGCGCAGGCTGGGGCCCAGTGCCTGGTGGCTCGGCACTCTACAGATGTTTCCCGAACTCTTTGGAAGTCTGCATGACTGCAGTTTCTCTGCAGGGCCTCCTGCCCACTCACGCTCCCCCTGCCTCTTGGTAGCCAGTGCTGCCGGGGCTGCCCCTGCCAGGACCCCAGCTGTCTCCATGCCTCCATGGGCTCAAGTTTCTGAACTGGAAAATTTGCAGCCTGCATCTCGTGGAAAGACAACCACCTAGAGGCCCACGGAGCTTGCTATGGAGAGTGCGGTTTGCTCCTGGGATGGCCGTCTCTCGTGTTAGAGCTGATGAGGGTTTGCCTGCAGCAAACATCCAGGCCAAAGCAGCAGGCTGCCCGCAGTGGCGTGTGTCTGTGTGTGTGCACATGTGCCTGCATGCGTCTGTGGAGTCGTGTCCACATGAGTGCCAGTCTGTGTGTGGCTGGTCCCTGCAGGTGTCTGGGCTGGTGGAGAGGTGTACTGGGTGTGCTGTGCGCCTGTAGGGGGCACTGCCTTGTGCATATACATGCATGTGTGTGCATGGGTGGACATCCTCAGCTGTGTGTCTGCTTCTCTGTAGGTATCTGTGTGCCTGTCTCGGTTCCATGTACAGGGTGAGGCTCTGCGTGTTGCCTTGGGGTCTGCTGGGTGCACAAGTTTGAGCAACATAATGACCCTCTGGGGACTGGAAGCCAGCTGTTAGGTACGTGTCTATGCTGGAGGGCAGGAGCTGCGGCTGCCCTGGCTGAGACTTGTGTTTTAGCAGTGTTGTTTCCCAGTATCCTCTGCAGTGAGGGCATCCCCACTTGTGGCAGCTGAGACCTGTCACTCATGCCTGTGGTCGGTGTTGGGGATCTTGCCACTGAGCTGTGTCTCTCTGGGCTCTGGCCTATACCCTGAGCTTTCCTGCTGCCATCTTTTCTCTCTGGGTGGGCTGAGGAGGCTCCTGGGGTTCGTCCAGGCCATACACGGCCCAGCGGTGTGTCTTCATCATGGGCTCACCCTCCCCCCCCCCATATTGCATCCCGGATCTCAGGCATGCCCCTCCCCAGGGGGCCCGATCACTTATTGACACCTCAGTGGAACTGGGACCCACGGTAAACAAAGATTCCAGAGAGCTGCCAGCTACTCCCAGGAGATGCATTCTGCTGGGCACAGCAATGTGCTCACTCCTGGGGGACAGGGTCTGGCACGGAGAGGTGCGTTAGGGAGCATGAGGTGAATGAATGAATGGACAGGTGTACCAGACACACCCACACAGATGGTCAGGGGAGTGTTGCCTGACGCAGGCTATGGGGGGAGAATATGTGGGGCACAGTCTGTGCACCAGGATTACTCAGGAGAGTTCGGGCTGGGCACACCCATCCCAGGTGGAAGGGGCCCTCCTCACAGGGAGCCTGGAGCCTGCTGCTGGCTGGAAGGACGGGGCCAGGACCTGACGGTTACACCCTGACAATGCTGGTGGCAGAGCTAGAGCTCACGCTGTGTGTGTGCTGGCTCTGAGACCGTCCTGTCCTGCTGCCATGCAGGAGGGCAGAGAGCGGGCATCAGGGACATAGCACAGGCCAGAGCTCACAAGTACCCATTCTCCTGTGCTGGGCACAACTCTCATGTCCTCAGCTCCCAGCGGCCTCCTGCAGCCTCACATCAGCCCCCTTTGGCCCCAAGAGGCAGCTGCAGAAGGACATTATTTGCAGACTGCTCTCTTTCATCTGGAGAGGTTTGTCTCCCTGGACTTCTGCCTCTTGGGTGGGGGGGGGCTGTCCCCAGGGCAGCACACTTTTCTCACCCCTGGGCTAGCTGCCCTCCAAGGCAGGAGGGCAGGAAGCATAACGCTTTACAGCAGGCATGGCCATGCTCTGAGCTTTCCTTTCATAATGAAACTGCTGTTATGTTTTCTGCGCTCGTTATTACAGAGGCAGAGGCAGCTGGCAGCTCCTCTGGGCACATCCTCCTTCCCCAGGCTGCCCGTCACAGCAGAGCGCCAAAGAAAACCTGACAGTCCTCAACCGCAGCCTGGCTGTTTCCTCCTCAGCCAGGCACCTGCAAAAGGCAGATGCTCGGGATCTCTGTGACAGGAAGTGGGGAAGTAGGCAGAGTCTGCAGGTCTGCTGCTGGGGGCCCAACGGAAAGAGGCCCCGTCTTTGCAAAAGCTTGGGGTCCACAGGGAGCCCAGGTCCAACCTGCTCCTTTTACAGAGAGAACACCTGGAACCGGAAGAGGATACACTTGCACAAGCTGCCCTAGGCGCTCCTAATCATCGACATGTGTAGTGCTGAGTAAGTGCTGGGAACCATTCAGAACATTTCACGGTAGACTCTTCGTTAACTGGAACTGAAGTAACTGGCATTCTCAAGCAACTGGCAAAAAAATGTATCTGGCATCTACCAATCTCCATGGGTGCCAGTTAACTGAGAGTCCACTGTATTTGCAGAAATGCCATCAGGTTTGAAATGGTGTTTTCTCCATGCACCTGTGGAGGAAACTGAGGCACAAAGTATTTAAGAGGTCCTCCCAGGCTCACACACTAGGCAACGGAAGAGCTGGCGGTGGGACCCAGGTCAGACTTAGCACGTGCTCTCTCCATTGCCAGGCTCCATGTGGCCAGGCCGCGACTGTGACCCTGACTCCTGGCCTTTCTGAGCTCAGGGTCAGGGAAGAGTGGCCAGATTTCAAGCATTTCAGCCTCTATCATCTTCTGGTGTCTGATAACATCCTGGAGAGGTGATGGACAAGAGACAGGAGGAATAAGGATTAGCCTTTCCTGGTCACAGATGGGGAAACTGAGTCAGGAATCACTGCACCCACAGTGAATAAGGCAGGGGCCACAGTCAAATTAAGCCCATGACCCCCACACCCACCTAAAGCCTCTATAGCCTACTTAGACATTTAGAGTTCTATGTATACGTTGCTCAAGATACAAAGTCATCCTGGGCTCCCCAGCACCACGGGCCGCAAATCCTGTGCGGATGGAGGGGGCGTGGTCTAAGCCATGGATGTCTGTGGGATAGTCCCTCCACGTTGAAGCCTGAGTGGAAGCTCCTGAGGCCAGGGATTCTACTTTGTTCCCTGTTTTGTGTCCACAACTCCTAGAATGCGCCTGGCCCATTGGGGTTGCTCAAGAGGCATTTCTTGAATAAATGAAGGAATTGAAAGTGGAACTCCCCAAGGTGCTGAGAGTGGCTATTTTCTCCATGATGAGAACTCCATCTTTATTCCTCAGTTCTCCCCATAGTTAGTGTTGGCTTATGCTGAGCACTTGCCGGGGGCTGTCAGGGAAGGAACATCCAGATGATTAAAGCTGGGGAAATGATCCCTCTGGGGCAGTGTTGATGCGATGGGGGTCAGTGACCCCCCCCAAAAGGGAACTCAGCCTCAGAGCTGTTTAGGGATGCTTGAGCTCTCTGCAGCTAATAGCTGTCTATCAGCTTTTGCCCTCTGGGCTCTGGCCCTGGGGGCAGGTGTGAGGGAGTGGGGTAGCTCAGTGGACAGGACGATGCTGGCTTGGGGCTGAGGAAGGGGAGAAGGTGGGAGGAGTGTCAAGCTGTCAGCTGCCCTAGGAATTCTTTTCAAGATTTATTTTATTGTTTTTGACAGAGAGACAGACAGAGGCAGAGAGAAGGGCAAGGGCCCAGAGCAGTCTCCATGGTTGTACTTCATTTGTTTTCGACATAGACCCTCACATGGAAGGCGTGCCCCGGTGAGCCTGGGGCCTTCCACATGAGAGGCACAGCCTGGGCAGGAGCTGAACCAGGGGCCTCTCACATGGGAAGCTCACCCCAGCAGGAACCGAACAGAGATGGGAAGCACACCCCAGTTCAGCATATGGGTCTGCATGGGCCAGGGCCGGGGCCGGGACTTGATCCTCGGATCCCATGGCTACAATGCAAGTGTTCAACCCACTGAGCCATCCCAGCTTCCCTGCCCTGGGTCTTTGAAGATGGAGGAACCAGAAGAGAGCCCCAGACTTGACCACAGTGTCATGCCCAGGTGGGAACAAGGTAAGGTGCAGGCCTCAGGTACACAATTGAAGGGGCGGCTACGAGTAATGAGATGAATCGTCTTTTAATGCAAGATTTCTAAAAAACGTAATGCAGAAGTTTATGAGGCCCCAAACAAGATAGCATGCGTGACTACCTCCGCCCCTCCCGCCAGCCTCAGTGCTGGGCCTGACAGACCCGTGTCTCTGAGACTGGGGGTCCGGGTGGGGTGGGGTTGTCATGAGGGGTGAATGCCCTGGATTCAAGGCAGGTGGGTGAGATGTGTCTTGGTAGGCCGTAACAGAGAGCTGTAGTTTGGGGGAGAAGGATGATTGGGGTTTGTGGTGACTGGGGTGTCATAAAAGTTGGTGAGCAGCGAGGGAAATATAGTGGCCCACTTGCCTGTGACTGGGCAGAAGGGAGAGAGGCCTGTGGAGCTGGGGGTTTTCACTTACACTAGCCAGTCTATCGCCCGGGGTGGACAGGCCCCACAGTGTTGATGGCAGTTCGCACTGCAGTGTCAGAATCCTGAGCTGAGTTGGCCGAGGCTTTCTCCTGGGCAAGGAGCTGTTGGAGGAAAGGTGGCAGGTGGCTGGGGCCATGCCAAAGGGGACTGTGGCATTGAGACCCAGGCTGACTGGAAGCCTGTTGGACCCGGGGCTTCCCAGCAACCCACCCAGCCCCCTCCCTCTTCTTCCTTCCCCTCTTGATGGTAGCCCCTCACTTCCTGTCCCTTCCCGGAGCGTTGGATGCCCAGGGCTCTAATAACTGTTTCTCTCACTACCCTTTCTTCTAGTAGCAAAGTTAGAACTGGAAGAGAGAGCCCCTCCCTTAGCACCCTAAGTAAGGTGACCAGATTTTAACATTGGTAAAGCGGGACACCATTGACCGGGGGGGGGGGGGGGGGGGGGGGGGGGGGGGGGGGGGGGGGGGGGGGGGGGGGGGGGGGGTGCGGTTCTTGATTAAAAATTTGGTCTATCTCCCGCCGTTCCCTAGCTTGTCGTGCATTCTTTCCAAAAATCGGGACTTTTTAAAAACGCCATGGGATGCGGGACAAATTGTTAAAAATCAACTGTCCTGGCAAAAGCAGGACGTCTGGTCACCTTACTCTAACGCTAAGGACCCCTTTGTCCCTCATCTGCTGGAGACCTGTACCATGTGGGCCTTTGCCCCCCAACCCCAGGGGAAGAGCTTGTGTTCAAGTAGGAAGATGAGTTGCCCCCACAGACAGGAGCAACCAGGGGAGAAGTGACATCACAGGTGGAGTTGAGGGGGAGCTGGAGTGGTCAGGGATGCTTCCTGGAGGAGGCAGCACTGGAGATGGGTCTTCTTTCAGCTGCGAGAGCAGCGCTCTCCGCTTCCATGCCACTTGCTCCGGGGAACCTCTGTGCGTGGGCTTGCATTCTCCAGCACTCTGGCCACACGGTATGACACATGGGGGTACGCCTAGAACGTGGCTGTGGCCCCAGGAGGGGGGTGGATATGCGCCCAGGGAGTGTTTCTATTGCGAAGGCATTTGCTCCCCAAACACCCCTGAGGACTGTGTTCAGGTTCCTGCCCCCCAGACCTACACGTCTCTGGTGACGCGTCTCGGCTGTGGGCCTCAGCAGATGCGAGAGGCGCCTGAGCACACGTGGTCTCAGGGTAGTGAGCTTCCGGCACCTGGAAGCAGTTAAGCGCGGGATTGTCAGGTGCCTTCGCCTGCAGTTTGTGGCTGTTACTCAGACGCTCTGTGCCTCCGTTCCGTCCTTGGAACTAGGAATATGTAATAACAACACTTCCCTACTAGTGCTGTGAGTTTTAGGAAGCTTTGTATGTAAAACCATGAAATCTGCGCCTGGCACATGGTGAGGACTCAGTAAAGTGTCTTTACACTAGTATTGGTCATTTCATAAGTGATTGTCACCTAGAGCAGCGGTATCCAACCTAGTGGCTTCCCTGGGCCACAGGAAGAATTGCCCTGGGCCACACATAAAATCCACTAGCAATAGCTGATGAGATTAAAAAAAAAAAAAGTTCTAAGAAAACTTTATAACGTGTTAAGAATTTGTGTTGGGCCTCATTCAAAGCCGTCCTGGGCTGCAAGTTGGACAGGCCTGACCTAGGGGGTCCTCGTTACCTGGGGACAGGAGATGAGATTCAGAGCCTCAGGGCTCCATCTGACCTGAGTCCCTGGCGTCCCAACGGCCGGCATGTGGCCGGGCCCCTCCTGGGTTCTGGCCCGCAGCCTCCAGGGAGCCCTTCCAGGTGGGCTCTAGGCCGCTCTGTGAGGCAGGTCTTGAGTGTCTCCCACTATAACTAACCTCCTAGTGGGTCCCAGGCTAGAACAGGCTCCGCTTGCCTTTGTCTGCACTGTAGAGCCCGGCCCTTCAGTCTCATCACTTGGGTTCTTTTCATTTTCCTCACCCTGTGCAGCTGCAGAAAACACCATTCCCTCGTTAGTCATCATTCTGTTTTGTTCTGAGCACATCCTGACCTTGGGGAATACTTAACATGTGTAATACAAGTCCCAGGGATCTCTCCGGAGAGGGCAGTGACTAGAAGCGCCCCAAGAATAGAAGTTATTTCTCTCCTGACAGGCTGAGCTCCCTGAGGGTGGGGCCCTGTGTCCCCTCAGACGGGGCTCCCTGAGGGCGGGGCTGTGTCTCCCCTCAGACTGGGCTCCCTGAGGGCAGGGCTGTGTCCCTTCAGACTGGGGTCCCTGAGGGCGGGGCCGTGTCTCCCCTCAGACTGGGGTCCCTGAGGGCAGGGCTGTGTCTCCCCTCAGACTGGGCTCCCTGAGGGCAGGGCTGTGTCTCCCCTCAGACTGGGCTCCCTGAGGGCAGGGCTGTGTCTCCCCTCAGACTGGGCTCCCTGAGGGCAGGGCTGTGTCTCCCCTCAGACTGGGGTCCCTGAGGGGGGGGCTGTGTCTCCCCTCAGACTGGGAATTCTCCAAGGACAGACCCCCTCCAGCGAAAGCCCAGTGCACCTTCTCAGGTCTCTTGCCTGTTTTGCCTCTGCTTGAAGAGAGAGCTCCTGTGCTTGGTCACATGGCAGCTGGCACCTGACCTCAAATTCCTCTTTCCATCTTCTCACCTGACTCCTCCATCCATGGCCTGCACAGTATCTTCCTAACATCCTAGCTCCCCAACTCGAGCCAGATACCTCTGCTTCTACATCGCTGAGCCAGCTACAAATCCAGGTCACCTTTTCTCCCCTTGTCTTTCTTGTCCCCTTTCTCTAATCGAATTATTTCTCCTCTGCATTGTGCATGTCAGATGAAGCTTAGACAGACATGGGATCTCTGCGCTCACCAAAACCCCCGAGTACAGTGGTGAGATGGGAAAATAAGAGTCCTGATGCATAGTCAGCGAAGTGTCAGGCCTTCGCCCCTTCCTGCCCCCGCTTCCTCCCAGCCCACTTGGCCACCAGTACTGGCTTCAGGGCGGAGCCTTAACAATAGTTCTCAGAGTGGGTTTGCTGGGGTGAACTCTTGTCATTGGTCAAGGAGGTGACAGAGGTGAGGGGACAGGTCCCGGTGGTTAATAAAGTCACCTCAGAATCCATGTGTGATGGGCTGCTGTGGGAATGTCTTCTGACCCCAGGACATCAGGGCAACGGCAGGGACAGGCCAGACCCTGCTTCTTCCTCCCCTGGGATCTTTGGGTTCAGATCGCAACTTGGCTTTGAGGCAACCCTACACTTTCTCTGCCAGGCATTCAGGACACAGCTGCCCTCCTGCTTCCTCTGGGTGGACAATCGTAACAGTCATGATAATGATAATGATACTAATCACACAGTCTGGTGTAAATGCTCAGAACGCCTCCCAAAAGGTATGCCCTTCCATCCTCTCATCTGGTGGGCAGGCAGGGTGGCCTAGACTCAGAGACATCAAGAGGTTTGTTTGTGATCACACAGCAACGCCTCTCTGCCCTGGGCCCCGCCTGCTTTCTGGGATGACCTGCAGGCCGCAGGCCTGACTTGAGGCTGCCTGAGGGAGGTGGATTCCATGGAGGGTAGGTGACTGGGCTGCGTGTCAGGCAGCCCTCTGTCCCCATAGTAACTGCCATTCTCTGTATGGGCTGCGGGTGAGCTGCTGCTTCTCCCTGAACCTGAGGCACCTCATCTGGGAAGTCGACAGTGGTCCTCCTCCCCAGGGTTTCAGAAGATGCGTGTGGGGCACCTGGCAACTGGGTGACTCCTCCGAAGTGGCCTCTGGTCTTGGCTGAGAGCTCATTACCTCTTCCTCCTCCTCAGCCCAGCCCAGCAAGGTGGCCCAAGCTTCTCTGTCCTGGGTCCCCAAGTGAGTAACCACAGAGGAGGTGAAGACGAGTCCAAATGTTTGAGACAGCAGCTGTCCGTGCATATGTGGCGTGTGCTCTGTGCCCGGCACTGTCATACGCTCTTGACAGGCACTTTCTCAGCACATTCTCAGAGCATACTTGTGAATACTTAAATGTGAATAATCACAATTCATCACAAGCCTTACACATTTTATTTTTAGGAAGGACTAGAAAGTATATATATAATACACATAATATATATGTCTATATATATAATATACATAATATACACAAACACACACACACACACATTTTTTTTTTTAGATTTATTTATTGTTTTTGACAGAGAGAGAGAGAGATACAGAGTCAGAGACAGAGAGAAGGGGGAGGGCCCAGAACAGTCTCCATAGTTGCACATCATTGGTTTTTACACATAGTTTCATTCCAGAGGTGGATGCGGGGCTGCACAGGGCAGAAACCGGGCCGGAGGGGGGGAGGGGCCTTGCCCAGGTGAGAACTGAACTGGGGGCACTCCCCAGTTCAGCATATGGGTCCGCACGGGCCGGGGCCGGGATTCGATCCTCAGTCCCCAGGGCTGCAAAGTGAGCGCTTAACCCACTGAGCCATCCCGGCTTCCCCTACATTTTTTTTTTTAACCTAACAATTGCTTTGGTTATAATACAGGGTTCCCAATTGCTTTGGTTATAATACAGGGTTCCCAACCCCCTTCTATTTGTATAAATCTTGGTATGTCCAGTTAATCTTCTGAATGAATATATATATTCATATATATATATATATATATATATATATATATACAAACACACATGCATGCACATATGTAGTTGTGTTTACACATATTTCTTACATAATTAAACCAAATGCCATTTTTAATGGGCATTAGCTGTTTTAATGGAGGAAAGAGAAATAGTAGATAATTTTATTAAAAATCATATTTAAATTTGAAATGTAGTCCAAATTATTTAGACAACAGGTGTCCAACCTTTTGGCTTCCCTGGGCCACATTGGAAGAAGAATTGTCTTGGACTACAAGTAAAATATACTAATGATAGCTGATGAGCTAAAAAAAAAACAAAAAAAAACTCTCAAAGAAGTCTTATAATGTTTTAAGAAAGCTCACAAATTTGTGTTGGGCCACAGTCAAAGCCATCCTGGGTCACATGCAAGCCGTGGGCCACAGGTTGGACAAGCTTGATGTAAACAATTCACAGATAATGTAAGACTTATTTTTTACTGTTTTTAGAAGGTGAGAGAGAGAGAGACAGAGACAGAGACAGAATGGGGGAGGACCCAGAACAGTCTCCACAGTTGTACATCATTAGTTGTGACATGGTTTCATTCCACACAGGTGGATGTGGGCTGCCCAGGGCAGGATCTGAACCAGGGCCTCCCACGTGGGAGGCGAGAACCTTTGCCACTAAGCCATCCCAGAGGTTACCGGTTGAGCCCCACGTCAGCGTATGGGTTTGCATTGGCCGGGGCTGGGAATTGAACCCTGGACCTCATGACTGTGATACAAGTGCTTACCACTGAGCTATCCTGGCACCTGATAATGTATTCTTATCTAGTGCTGATTTAGAGATCATGAACATTATGAAGCTTGAAAAATTTAGCTGCACTCAGACAGCCAAATATTTTACCCATTTTCCCTTTCCTCTAGCCTACACTTCATTTTGTGCTGCCTGATTGGCACATGGCAGGACCCCTTATGGTTTTGACATGGCTTAGCATGTCTCTTAGTAAAGGTAGCTGAACATTTCATAAATACAGTGCTTAAAATATGGTAATAAAGTCATTAGTGTTTAATTAAAGTTTTTTTTTTTAAGTATCTATTATTGTGATGCCCGCTTTTCAAGAGTTGAAACTGAGGTACAGGGAAGTTACACAGCTGGCTTCAGAGTGTGCCCATCTCACAGTGAGTTGCCCAGGGTCCCCAGGGACAAGGTGACAGAGCTAACAACTGGGCCTCAGGGCCCCCAACCTTCTTGAATGTTTAGAAAGTGGTTCACATCACAGACTCTGCAGTTCAGACAGCCTGGGCCACCATTTACCAGCTGTGTTACCATGAGCAAGCTACTTAGTCACTCTGTGCCCAGTGTTCTCATTTGAAAAATAGAGATAATTGCTGAACACTTGTAATTAGAAAAGTGAATGAGCTAGTTTATGTAAAGAACTTAAGACAGGGCCTGGAAATTTTCAAGTGCTCTGTGAATTTGGCAATTCATCAGATCAGCACAGTAACATTAGTGTAACCATGCCTGGCGGTTCCTGCATCTTCCTTGCCTTCTCTCCTTTCTCCTTCCTCAGTCCAGGCCATACAGAGGTCCACGACTTGGCTTTCAATCCCTCATTTTCCCTACAACATGCTTCTTGTGATTTAGCCACCTGATTTTCCTGCAGGCTCCTCTATCAGGATAGCAGGTTCTCACACCTAGGAGCTGCATGTGCCCTTTATTTTTTGTCTAAAGAGGGAACATTCTGCCCTCTGCTCCTGGATCATTTGGTGCAGGCTGGCTGACCTGGTGTAGGCTAGGAGGTTGCACCCTGCTTTGGTGCTGGTGAGGGGTGGTAGAAGTGGAGATTTCTTTTTCTGTCAATAGTAATTGACAGAAAAGATTACTTGAAGGTCTCATTAAAACAGGGGAGGCGGGAAAGCCAGGATAGCTCAGCAGGTTAAGCACTCACTTTGCAGCCCTGTGGTCCGAGGATCAAGTCTTGGCCCCAGCCCATGCAGACTCACATGCTGAACTGGGGTGTGCTTCCCATGTGGGAGGCCCCTGGTTCAATTCTTGCTGGGGTGAGCTTCCCATGTGGGAGGCTCCAACCTGGTTCTTGCCCTGCACAGCCCCTGCCTACCTGTGTGAAATGAAACCATGTTGAAAACTGATGACATGCAACTGTAGAGATAGCTCTGGGCCCTCCCCTTCTCTCTGTCTCTCTCTGTCTCTATCTCTCTCTTTCTCTGTCTCTCTCTGTCAAAGACAATAAAACAAATCTTAGAAAAAGGTGGGGTGGAAATCTGGGGTGTGTGTGTGTGTGTGTGTGTGTGTGTGTGTGTGTGTGTGTGTGTGTGGAGCAAGAGAACATTCCACTCATACACTTTTTAGAGCAGGGAACAGATTTTAAAAAGTCAGATGGTACAAGTAATAGAAAATATATTTTGGTTCTGTATTTTGTCCAGTTAAAGGAAAGAGAAAGAAAGGACATGAAATGGAGAAAAGGAGATGGAGTGGGAAAAGCAAGAATGAGAAAAAGGGAAAGAGAGAGAGAACGTAACCAAAACAGAGACTCACTGGGAGAACCAAAAAATGGTCACTAACGTATTCCAGGAAGCCCTGAGAAGTGTTTTCATCCCGTGGGAGTTTGGCTGTCGCTGAAGACCACTGACCATTCTGTTTCATTTTGACAACCTTAGCAGCCTGTCACCTCCCGTTGGTACTTGACAGGTCATCCAGGTGCATTATGGGAGGACTTGAGGCAGCTGGAGGCTAGAGGCCTTCACTATTGTCTTGCTGCGATGCTTCTTGGGTTGTGCTCAGTACTCACCTGCTGGGGGCTCAGGGTACGGAATTGACAGGGTTCCGCCCTTAATGAGCTTCCAGCCCAGTTGGAGAGGCAGACATGTAAATACCAATTATAATAAAAGTCAGGCTGCTATAATTACTATAATAAAAGTTCAGATAAAGTGCACAGAGGAAGGATTAATTAATTCTAACTGGGAAATGCAGAGCTGCTTTGTGGGCATGACTGAGGAGGCATCTGGGAGGAGGGAAGGGACTTCCATAGGCAGGGAGGGCAGGGGCAGTGGTGATGAGACGACTTTGCCTCAGCCCATTTGAATTTAGGCTCCAGCTGTGCCATTTGCTAGGCGTGCGCACCTTTGGGCAGGTGACTTGATGTCCCTGTGCCTGCTTCATCTACATAACCGAACAACAGTTTACATCTCACATCTCAGAGAGAAAGCCCATGACACCATCTTATCAAAATATAAACTGTTGAGCAAATATAAACAAATGCCACAGGGGTCATGATTGTTATAGGGGTGACTGTGACCACGAGGTCCATTACCATAATGGAGAACACGGGATGCTGAGAGAGCTCAGCAGGTCGAGCGCTTGCCTTGCAATTGCAAGGTCTGAGGTTTGATTCCCAGCCCCGGCCTGTGCAAACCCCGTGTGCTGAACTGTGGCGCAGTTGGTAACCACTGAGATGGCTCCATGGCGAAGGTTCTCGCCTCCCATGTGTGGGGCCCCCAATATGGTTCCTGCCCCACACAGCCCCACATCCACCTGTGTGGAATGAAACCACGTCGCAGCTGATGATGTACAACTACGGAGACTGCTCTGGGCCCTCCCCCTTCTCTCTCTCTCTCTCTCTCTCTCTCTCTCTCTCTCTCTCTCTCTCTCTCTCTCTCTCCCTCTCTCCCTCCCTCCCCCTTCCAAACAATAAAACAAATCTTAAGAAAAAATAGAAGGAAGGAAAGAATACAAGCAGGATGGCTCCACAGAACTGAAGGCTTGGCAGTATTTGCCCATAGTAAGTCCAGCTTTCCTGGCCCGTGTATTTACAAGGGCCCAAGTGGGCATCTGAGAAGAGTGGGAACCCTCTCTCTCTCCATGAAAAGCCCCAACAGGCCCTTTGGTGGGAGGTGGGGATCTCTATGCGCTTGTGATCACTCGGACGTTTTGAGGGGTGTGTGTCAGCTTCCGTCCTGTAGCAACTGGCACAAAGTACAAATTAGTAATCCGAGGATGAATGTGTCTTGGTCTGTCAGTGGGCTGTCCATCCTTCGCAGACACCCGGGAGAGAAGACGAGGCAGCCTCCGTCCATTCCTGAGAGAGCGCAGCAAGCTGCCATGAACGGGAGGTCCGTCCCAGCCATGTCCGGGATCTGATGCCTCCACATTGGGTTAGACTGCTGCTGCCTCAAACTGCCGCCACCCTGGGAAAGCATTTCAGACAAGGAGCAAGACACCTCCTGAATGCCTGGCACATCGTGGGCACACAGCTCTACTTGGGCAACTTGATGGATGTGCCATATGCAGCCATCGCTGGTGAGAGTTTGCCAGGGGAGCTTCAGGGATGGCATTGGAAATGTAGGTGAGGCCAAATCATCATGGCCCACGTATTGATCGCGGATGTGTGCAGGAGCTGCACGTGTGCTGTGTGGGGACGCACGCACCTGTCCACAGGTGTTCGCAGATTCCGGTGTGGAGACTTTGGCTTAGGCACTAGGGACTGTAGGGATCTTGAGCAGTAAGTGGCCCCCATTGGTGTATCTTAGAGCAGTGGTCCCCAACCTTTTTGGCACCAGGGACTGGATTGTAGAAGACAGTTTTTCCACACACTAGGGAGTGGGGATGGTTTCGGGATGGCTCAAGTGCCAGATGCTGCTTAATTGTCACTTGCCATTCACTTACAGGATTTTGACATGAGTCTGCAAGCTATTGATTTATTATGGACTCTGTGCATCAAACCTCTCTGCTCATGTTCATCTGTATTTGCAGCTGCTCCCCAGTGCTACTAGCATCACCGCCTCAGCTCCACCTCAGGTCATTGGGCATTAGATTCTCATAAGGAGAGCACAACCTAGATCCCTACATGTGCAGTTCTCAATTGGGTTCACTCTCCTATGAGCATCGAATGCCATCACTGATCTGACAGGAGGCGGAGCTCAGTGGTGTTGTGAGTGATGGGGAGTGACTGTCAGTACAGATGAAGCTTTGCTAGCTCACCTGCCTCTCACCTCCTGCTGTACAGCCCAGTTCCTAACAGGCCACTACTGGTCCGTGACCTGGGGGTTGGGGACCCTTGTCTTAGGGAATCCTGCTGAAACATAGAGGCTGGAATGGGAGACGGTGGCCAGTACAGGCGCCTAAGGAAGGACTGGGATGGGGGATAGCTCAGGCAGGAGATAAGGGGGGCAGAATTAAGGCAACGGCCGTGGGACTGGAGAGGAAGGTAGGGATTAAAGTGAAGGGCTGAAGAAGTACAAATTGGTCGTTATAAAACAGTCACGGGGATAGAAAGTCCAGCATAGAGAATCCAGTGAATAATGTTGCAACAGCAATGTGTGATGTGCCAGATGGGAACTAGACTAATTGGGGGGGGGGGGGGCACTGCATCGATTATGTAAACATGTAACCACTGTGCTGTACACCTGAAACTCATATAAAATAATATTGAATGTCAACTATAACTGAAAAAAAAGTAATTAAAAAAGAAGCCATTATATAAGTAGAATGGGAAGTAGTTCCATAAGCGACAAAACTGGTACACAGATAAGGCAGCTGTTTTGCTCCTGGGAAAGGAGTGGGAAGGCAAGAACAGCTCTGAGGACAGCTGCGGTTCTCCACAGCACTGAGGGGCCTGGCTTGGGACAGACAATTCAGAAGCTGTCTGGTCCAACTGTGCAGATATCTACTTATATGTGTGTCCTCTGTGACCTGCTACTCCTTCCTAGATGAACACACAGCAGAGAGGAGCATGCATGTCCCCAAAAGATGTGTTCTTCAGTGTTCATGGCTGCACCCAGTATTCACAATCACCCCAACAGGATGCCACCCAAATGCTCACAGTGGAGAGGAGAGAGGACTCAGGAAAAACTGCACAGGGAAGCACGGACAGTCTAAAATTCCATGTGAGAATTTCCACAAGCAAAAGAAAAAAGCCAGACATAAAAGCATAGAGACTGCAGCATTCCACTTCTATAAATTACATAAATGTATGATGTGTCTCTGGTGACGGAAGTCTGAATGGCAGTCACGCATGTTAGGGACAGGCTGGAAGGGGATGTGAAGGACTTTTAGGATGCCTGGTTTTGTCCCATGTCTTGATCTGAGTTCCAGTTGGTTCCACCTGTGTGTTTTTGTGCAAATTCCTTGAGCTTGTAATAGGTGAATTTTTCTTTGCATGTTTTATATTCCAACAAAGAAGTTTTAAAAAATATATTCCCCCCCTCCCCTCCAAAAAGGGATTGTGGTTTAAAGCAAGCTAGCCAGGGGTGCTGACAGTCACCAAGGCCAGAAAGAGGAGAGGAGTCCCAGGGGGTGAAGCAGAAGAGAATGTGGTTTGGACAAGTTTGAGTTTAGGGCACTGGTGGGGCAGTCAAGGGGTGTGTGGTTGCGGGGGACTCAGGCCAGGGTAGGAGAAGGCTGTCAGTCTGGCCAGCACATGAAACAGGGGCAGGTCACCCAAGGGGATAATCAGAGGGGAGCAGCGACAGAGGGTGGGGTCTTGCAAGACCGCAGGGTCAGGGGCAGGCAGAGGGGCGATCCTCAAAGGCCACTGGGTCACGGAGGGTCTGGGGGAGAGGATAAAGCCCAGGAGGGAGGACTTCACTGGGGGTGTGGTCAATGAGGTCCCATGTGGCAGAGGGGCCCAGCATGGTTGTTTTGACCTTCACCTTCACAGCCACCCTCACTGTTTCCTCCACCCCGTCCACCTGCCGTCAGGGCTTCTCCCTCCTAAGAGCTGCTGTTCAGTCACCCACCGCTATGGGAAACCTCACGGCCCCTCCCCCTCCCCCCTTAACCTGGGCCCGTTTCCATTTCTGGAACTGCTCCCAAGGCAGCACTCCCTGATCCTATGCCTGTGCAATTGATTATTCCAGCCCAAATAAATGCAGAACGTTCCACCTGTGTAAGCCACAGAGGAAGGCAGAGAAAGGTGAGGCTTCCCTGGGCAGGCTCTTATGCTTCTGTTCAGGTGGCCCATAGTCCAAGGTGTCGGTGGAGCAGGCAGCGGGCATCCTAGACAGAGGGCCTAGCTCTGCTTTGGTTCTTCTGTATCCACTGCCCATGAACCTGCCACTTTCCCATGCTTATAGCATGTGTGTTGTTGAGGCCTGACATATTTACTCACAAGGGCCACATGTGACTTCTACCCAGTGGGGAAAAAAAGGTAAAATTTGCCAGCAAATGACAATCTGTGCTTCCATTTGGCTACTACAAGATGAAGTGGGGAAGTTCAAAAAAATGACAAGAATCTGTCAAATTAGAGTAATAATAACAGCTACCACTTATTGAACCTTATCGTGTGCTAGGCACTGGGCTGAGTGTGCACATTTGTGATATGATTGAACTGTTACATCTGCTTGGGGAGGGCCAGGGTATGCAATTATTACTCCCACGTGACAGCTAGGGAGACTGAGGCATGGTGAGGCTCACTGTCTTGCCCAAAGTTACTCAGCTGGTGACAGAGCTGGGATTTGAGTCAAGGCAGCTCAAACTCTCTGCTACCATTCATGAAATATTACTAGTTGATCTGAACACAGGGAGTGGTGGCAGAAACTATGCATAATATAAACCCATAGAAAATCCTCAGGCCCTTTATTTTGGGTTGAAAATGTACTACTTGATGGCCTGGCAGCAGATTTATTTTCTTTCTATATTCCATTTGGTTTAAGCACATATTAAGATGAGTTACATTTCCCTTAAGCCCACATTGACTGACGGCAGGAAACAATGAGGTAGCCTGGTAGGCAACTGGGTCCACAAATTTAGGTGGGTGATAAACAGCCCATTTCATTTCCACCGCCATAAACCTGACACTGAGCCACCGGCTCGCGCCTCTTACTGACTGACGCGGTAGGAATTTCAGTTTCTGTCACGATGGGGACTTCTCATTACTACTCAGCCCAGGGCTGTGCAAAGGCCCTGGGGCCTCCCCTCTCCCCAGCACCTTCAGATGCTCTGCTCTTCTGCCCCCTTCAGAGCACCTCAAATAATTGCTTCACTGAGTTTAAGCACTGTTATTTCTAACAAAGACAAAAGGGTGATGACCTCAGCATCTTTCACGAGTATTTTCCATCCTGAGAACATCCCTGAGGCCTGGGGAAAAGAATAGGAGGACAAGGAAATCACCACAAATCAGTACGTGCATATCCATGGAAAGGTCCCTGCCATGCAGTGCCTTCCGCAGAGTGCACATGAACTGAGCTCAGCGTGTGTCTGAGGGACAGTGAGAATGGGGTAGAAATATGACTAGTTGGGGTGACCAATCTAGGAGAATCCTCAGGGACCTGTGATGAGGATCAGATAGCCCAGAAGACTGTCCCTTGGAAGGGGGAAGGAAGGAGTATTAGCCTGAGCCCAGGGGCCCGCAGCCTCCACACTGAGCCTTGCCTCCTGGCTTTGGGGTTCTACCTTGGCTCCCCTGGGATAACAGCAGCAGGGCAGACAGTGGGTGCCTCTTCTGTTTCCCTACAGAAGGATCCCCAGAGAAAGATGGGCTCCCAGGAGCTGAGCAAAGAGGGTTTGGGATTTATGTGGGCTCTTAAAGATGATCCCTAGGGGAGAAGAACCCCAAATCTTTAAAGGCTGATAGGGTGATGGATAGAGAAGCTATTGGGGGATGGTCCTTCTCAGCCCCTCTAGGTCATTCAGCTTAGGCACTGAGCCATCCTGCCTGAGGATGGACTTGGTACCCAGTAGACCCAGATTCGAACCTGGCTGTACGTTCTCCTGGGTGTGTACCTCCCTGGTGTAGCATCAGCATCAGTGGGTGTCAGTGTGCTCACAGAAGGTGTTCCACAGCCCTGCTCAGCACAGTGCGCCACACTGATGGACGCTGCAGTTACTGAAGAAACCAGGAGTGCTGAAGGCCTGGGGCCTCGCCTCCCTCACCTCTTCCCAGCGCGGCTTCCATGCCTGCGTGCTCAGTGTCCATGTTTGTTAAAGATGATGACATTCAGCTAGCCTCAGAGGCAGGTAAACCAACACAGAGATGGAGAGGGCAGACATTCAGGGGAGGGAAACTGTCAGCCGCAGTGTTGAGGGCAAAGTTCCAGGGCCAGGGAAAGGTTAAGACTGTGCAGGAGGTAACAGTGAGGGCCCCAGGTGGAAGCGTGGCAGTGTCAGGAGGCTCCAGGAGCAGCAGGTGGGCTTCCTGGAGGAGGTGAGATGAGTCAACTGACCTAAGGGAACTGTGAGAGGAAGGTGTAGCAGAAGGAAGGAGGCACTAAAAGATCCCAGGGGCAAAGGGCAGGCATGGAGCATGTGTGAATCTCAGTTCCCTCTGCTCATAAAGTTCCGCAGACTCATATTTCTGTCAGCTTCACATTAACATTTACATAACAAGTAGATTGAGAGATTGCATTATTTACATATATATGGAGGCTGCTGGAACTGGGGATCCTCTCGCCTGTACATGACATGATGTTTTATTGATTAATAAATTAGACACTTACAGATCAGGCACAAATCAAATCCATCCATTTTAGACACCCATCAGGTGCAAATGAATGTAAATTGGTGGCTTCATTTGTATATGGATAGCAAACCATTTAGTTGTCATTTGTCATATGCACCCTTGAGAGGCTCTAATTTGCCTTGTGGAGCCTGCCTGCTGCAGGGCCACCCCTGTGCATTTGGGGTGATTTCTGAGACTGCAGGGGGGAGTGCAGCTCCAGGCAGGGTGGGTCTGGGGGTCTTCTACCGAATGCTATCTTCAGCTCCCCCTCCCCAGTCACCAGCATGGACCCAGAGGAGGGCAGAGGAGAGGGGCTGGGCGGGACATTGGGCCATTGCTTGTCGCAAAGCAGAGCCCAGGTGGCCAGAGTCCAGAAGTCTGTTTGCACCAGCCCCTGTATTTTCAGGGGTCTCCAAACTACGGCCCGCAGGCCAGATGCGGCCCGCAAGGCCCTCTCGTCCGGCCCTCGGAGACCTTTTTATCTGAATAAAATAATATTAAATCAATAATTAAAAACAACATCTATGTTTTGATTCTTTTTTATTTGGACCTCGAGTGTGTAGTCGGCCCCCAAACTGCTGTTTGATAGTTAATGCGGCCCGCGGGCTGAAAAGTTTGAAGACCCCTGTTATAGAGCAGGGGTGGCCAACTTTTCTGTATATAAGATCTACTTTTTATCTTAAAAGTGTGTCGCAATCGACTTATTGTCATAGGCATAGTCTAAGGGGGAAGAAGGGGTGTGAAATGCATACTATGTTTATACACTGTGTTTCAGTATAAGGTGCATTCCAGCGAGGTATGGGTAGATAAGTAAAATATACGTTCAAAACTATTTTTTATTTTTTAAATCACTTATTAAGTTTTCAAGATATAGGCTCATGAAGAAAATAAATTTCCAGACCCAACTTAAGATAGCAGCATTCCGTACATGCGGCACCTAAAAAATTCAATTTTCCGACACTTTTTCAAGATAGATTTTTACTAACTTAAAATGCAATCTAATTTTTTTATCAACTGCAATGTATATGTTGTACTATTTGTTTGTAAATATGAAAAAGTTGTTTTAAAAATGCACAGTATGGCTGATAATTTGATTTCAATATTTCACTTTTGCGTTTTTTGGGGGGCCAGGAAAATTTATCATGAAAGAATAATATGACTTACTTTTTGCTAATCTATCAATAGCTCACTGAGTACACCTTGTACTGAAATATAGATATATGGCTTAATACCTACGTAAAAAACAACAACACTAATTATTTAAAGGGCCAAAAAACTCACGTCCAGGGGAATTAAAAGAACATGGATAATTTTTAACAATATTTATTAATTCAAAGTAGCTACAGATAAAGACAGATTTAGAATTTACTTTGTTGCCTTAACATTAATGGGAAGACTGAGTTTGCATGTCTCTAACCAAGGAATCACAATTAGGTGTATATCCTGACAAAGATAATAATAACGAGTCTTCAGTATGGGAATCAGTCAGGACAGAACATTGTTTAGTCTTCGTTAGCTTCCAGTATGAAAATGCCGATTCGCATAGGTATGTAGATCCGAAACAGGAATAGATATATTCGCTACATTTGATGATACTGGGATATTTTTCTCGGTTGACATATTTCCAAAAATCTTCAAATTTTCTGGCTTGTAAGATTAAGTCAGTTTGTAAAATTATAATTTCATTTTCTAATGCCTTTTGATTCATATGAAATATGTCTGAAATTTTTTGGCTAATGCGTTTCACACTTAAATCTTTTTTAAAAGGAAAAGATATAAATTCCACAATTTCTTTAATTTTTTCAAAATCCTGGAATCTTACCTCAAAAT
>PVKE010026693.1:2500-22111 GCA_004027555.1 Craseonycteris thonglongyai
CTTCCCAGTGAAGTAAACATTTTTACCCCCATTTATAGATGTGCAGGCTGCTGCTTAGAGAAGTCATATTATTTTTCCAACAAATCACATGTAGAACAACTTGTTAATAAGCAAGAGACCCAGAGATGAAAATCTGGCCCAGTTCCTATTCTGTCATTGGGCCTCAGGGATCATGTGTACACACAAGGAGGCTCTCAGATCTTGAAGTCTCACCCCCATAATTTCATTTTCTACTGTTTTAGGTTGTGTGTATTGAAACCCAAAATAAAAATGAAAGGTTTACTTATTAAGGGCAGATGATTCAAATAGTTAGATTAGTATCTATAATATTTCAGTTACTCTGTTTATAAATATTTCAAAAAATAAATTTTAAAATGCTTACCATTATAAGCAAAGTGAATGTATTTTAACATCTTTTAGCACTTTGTAGCACCTCAATATTATGTCAATAGAAGGAGTAACCAATAAAATTGAATCTGCTTTTGGTCACACTCTGAAAGTTACTTCTTAATATTATCAATATTAGTGTATTTATTCAGCACTTGTTTCTTCTACCTGGAGTTCAAAATATGCAACTAAGTGGTTTTAGCCCTCCATGCATAGTTAATAGAAATATCTGGTTAATAGAATGAATGCTAAGTAAGCCAGGTTTTGCTTTATTTGATTCACAGTCATTTTTAGAAATAGTAGGGAAAAATGATTACTTAAGCAAACTGCCTGGCAATACTGCATTCAAGTTACTCCTTTATGACCTCATTTTGCTTCTTACCTAGAATGTGAAAACCGTAAAAAAAATTTAGAGGCCATGTGGTCTACCCCCTTATTTTTATATTTGAGAAAAACAATAATGTAAAGAGGAGAAACAGCTTGTTATAAACCACACACCAAGTTTTTTCTATTCTGAATTTTCTTGAATTATCGGCAGATTGGGATGGCCCTGATTTTCATTTCCAACATCTATATGTGTATTGTATCCCAAGTATATGAGCGAGGATATCTGTGTTAGAGAGGCAGAGGACATCAATGGTATTTTTAAATAGAGGGGTAAGGAATGTTCTCTCTGATGAAATAACATCCCCAAATTCAATACAATATTTCTTATTTGGCAATGATTTGATATTAGTGTATCTGCTTTCAATGGTAATCCTCATAGGCAATTTCAAAATCTACATGAGGATCTGCACAATCAATTATATAAATTCAGTGACTTTTAAATGATACATGTTTATTTCTGTTTTATTTAAACGATAGACAACTTTTAATCATGAAGTGGTCAGTTTTAGAATCCTGATTATCTTTGCCCTTTGTTTTTCTTGTCCATTCCTCTAATTTTCAATTAAACTACATTTTACTATTTATCATACTCTTCACACAGTTCCATAGGAGAACTAAAGTAACAACAAAAAGCATCCAAATTAATCTCTTTATTCTGACAGAACAAAATGGTTGAAAAGGTCAGTAGAATATTGGACAATCTGAGGTATCTATTTTACTTCCTGTAAATTAAATTTACTCAGGCCATCTCCATTTATTACGGTCATATGGAAATGAAATCAGTCTAAGGAGAAATAACAAATTTTGCATTGTTATTTCTATGGGTCAAGGGAAAGGAAGTGCATACCTACAGCCATTGTCAATAATGGATGCAGATATAGACTATACTGCTCAAGATCAGCACACAGTGATCAGAAATTAGGTCCTGCATACCTTGAGGGCATTGCTAAATGGCGGTGAATTGGTTCAGTCAATAGCTTTGGCTTTGAAAGTAATTATTTACTGTATGAAAGCCAACACACAGGAAGGTCACATGTGAATTCTTAAATAGCCTTTTTTTTTAATATTTGAAAACTTCTCAGATTTATTTTTTTTTAATTGAGGTCAAAGAAATTGTTATTTCAAATTAATATCTTTATAGAATTTTAGTTAAGGAAATCATGTGCACATAGTTATGGAGCGTTTTGATCAAAGGTTTAAATTTAATTCACTTATGTGTAGCATCTTTCAAATGGTATTTTCCAGTAAAAGATAACAGAATGCAATAGAACTTTTATGAGACTGAGTACTAAAACTTATACAAGCACCAAGAGAAAATGGAGCCATGCCATGAGTTCTGCGTTATAATCAACAATGTTGTCCTTTAGTTACTGTAGGCAGAAAGAACAGGGCCACGAAGGACAGAGTGGGTAGGAAAGGAAGGAGAAAGTGTAGAAAAACAAAGGAAGGAAGAGATGAGATCATTCTCAAGAAAAGGTGAAACTATCAGCCTGGCCAGAACTAGATTTTCGTGACTTGGAACACCATCCTGCCCCTCAAGGTGAACTCTAGCAAATTGTAATGGTTATAATACTGTTAGCATTCCTGGCAGGGAAAAGTCTCCACTCCCTGGTACTATCATAACAGTTCCAAAAAAGCCATATAAGGACAAGGGAATCCCTCCTCCTGACACCAGCCCCAAATCGTGGATATTTCCCACCCTCATCCTAATAAAACCCTACACCTCTTTGTTCCTATGGCAGTTGCTCTTCCCCTGCCTGCTCCTGCCATTTGGGGAGTGCACTCTCTCCCTTTCTCCTAATGCATGCCCTGCTTGCTTGGCTTGGCTTGCTTGGCTTATTCAGTGTGTCCTTAAATTCTTTCCTGTGATGACACCAAAAACCCATTTTTTTGGCACCAATTTAGAGTGGTAAATATATATATTTTTAAAATCCTTATGTACTATTAGAGGAGAGGGATGAGTAAAGATGCACACCAGAACTGGACAATTTGGAGCTTGACTAATATTTTATATATTCATAATTTATAATTCTATGGGTAAACCAAGCCTGCCCAAAATCCAGTTAAGTGTCATGGAAACAAAATGACTTGAAAAGATATGAAAACAACATAAACTGGGAGTTGTGATTGAATTCTACACCTGCAAATTATCCAGAATGTTATGCAAATTGTACTCTTTGACTAGGAATATCTAACTATATACTAATTAATTAATTAATTAATTAATGGGTGAATCTAGTCATCATTCTATTATAGAGTGCCTACTAGGTACCAGCACTGTTATACAGAATGTGGGAGTGGTAAATAGAGCGTGATCAAACTTCATGATTTTATGAAACTTATATTCTATTAGGAAACAATAATAATTCAAAGGAAAAACAGATAACTACAAATTGCTTTTAGTATTAGCAAAGAAACAAACAGGGCAGCTAGTATAGTGATTAACTGAGAGTATAGGTCCTGAAGAGAAGATTTACTTTATGTTATGATTATAAGTGACTTGGGCAACATTAATTAGAAAATAAAAATAAAAACCACAAATCAAGTGTTACCTATGTATATATAGCAAAGCACTAAGAGATACAGGATAAGGAACAAGTATCATAAATGAAATATTGAGTTCAGTAGGCAGATGGAAGGAGCATGAACATTCTAACAATGAAGAGAAGTAATGCTTTCATTGCCCTCCAGATTTTAGATGTGCTCAGAATAAAAGTGGGTACTATTGCTGAAACAGAGGAAGTATCCTTACATATTCTCCCAGGGTAGATATCCCCATTTCTCTTGATCTTTTACACAGACTCGTGGTTTATTTTCTTTCTCAACAAAATATTATTTGCCACTTTATGGGTTATAGCTTCCTCATAAACGTGGTGTTTCATTTCTCCGTTTTCTAAGTAAATGGCACAGCCAACCCATTGTGGCCAGAAGACGGCATGAAAGGGAAAAGACAAGTGGATAGAAAGAAAATGTTTGTAATTTTCCACAGAATGTCTTCAGTTCTAGTCTAATGATCCTTGAAGGGTTAAAATGACTTTGCTGGGTGGGATAGAACACATGTAAGCTGGGATAAGATTAAAATGAAAGCTTTAACTACTGAGCCACTCTGTTTCTTCCTTCAGAACAGATGTGAGCATGGAGCTTTACCAGTCATCCAGCAAAGTCCCAGTGCTTTGCTTTTCTGTTGGTTTGATGTAAAAAACTGAAAAATGGAACCATGGTTGTTCACCTTTATTCGCCCTCAAGATTTCTCAGGGGCACCTCTCTCCCAGATTTCTGACTCTTTTATAATTTCATCTTTTTTGGCTCCAGGATAATCTTGCCTAGAATCAAGGAAAACTCCTGTGGAGAGTGTGAGTCTTGATTGGTAATATTTTTCTACAGTGCAGAATTCAGAAATGTTGGATTAATCTGAATAATCTAGCCTGGTACTGATGGTATGTTTCTGATGTAACATCTGCTAAATTAAAAACAAAAGAATCTGGCCTTTTATTTGTCAGTAAAAAGTAAGAAGTCTGTTCTACTACCGTATATTAATGATGGCAGGGACACGGAGAAAATGTAGGGGAACGAGGAGTGACAAGTGACTCAACTGAAGTTGAACTGAAAGAGCTGAAGGAAGGTAAGGAAACAAGCTCTTAATTGAAAGATAAAGGTGAAGCAAGAAGACAAATTGGTTTTGTTTAGTTAACAAGATTAATGAGATAAAGTTAGGAAGATGCTAAAGTTTTATTATGTACATTGAGTAGTTCCTCTGTTAGGGATCAGAATAGCAGTATAGGCAATACAAGCAAATGAGCCTGGCAAGTAGTTCTCAGGAGAAAAATAGGAGCTGGGTGGATTGCAACAGTGATAAAGGGAGGAAAGAATGCATTGGCTTTCCTAATGTTGACAAAAGTTTACCAGGTGGAATTTCTACTGGCACTCTGTTATTTTCCAGTATTGGTTAATGACATTGTAGGAAAACCCCATATATATTTTTTCATACCATTTCCTTGGGCATTAAAAGAGTTTGACCATTTCGGACTACCGTATGCTTTTGAAACCATTGCTACAAGAATCTATGCAGTAACACCTTAAAAAAACAGTTTTGTGTGTCTATTAAGTGGTGTGCTGAGCCTCTTGTATCAGTTCAGGAGAATTAATAATAGTTTTCTCCCTTCCTTCCTTCCTTCCTTCCTTCCTTTCTTCCTTCCTTCCTTCCTTCCTTCCTTTATTTCTAAATGGGTAGTTATAATAAAACCATTTAGCTCCCACTGATTCCTTAAACTTTGCCAAGTTTTTAATTGAAAACTAATAAACTTGCCCTAAATGTTAATTTGATATAAATTTCTTCCTTTAAGAGGTGATTGTTGCCTGGTCCTTCTTGAATTTTTGAAATAGCAGGAGTATGACCTGCTAAAAGGGATCTGAGAAATCCAAACTCTTCCCAATGACTTTACCTTTATTCTCTGTCAGAATTACATCCTAACTACCCACCTAATAACAAAGAATCTAATAAAAAAGGCTGTGTGTTACATGCACATTTCAGTTTCAAGGCCAGTCCCTTAGAATCCAACTTCTTCTCTGGTATTGTTACTCATAAGTACCTCCTATGCAGAAATTTGTAAGATACACTTTGACATTCAGAATGAAAACTTACTCTGTTTAGAACTTCATATTCTAGGGAAACATTTTATGGTCGTAAATATAAAGACAAATACACAGAATAAATTCCATTTACAACAAGGACATCATTTATATTAAGGAAAAATATTTCCTCAGTGTCTATCACTCTTTCCCACATTCTTTCCTTTATATAAATATATATATTTTGAATGGGCTCATTTTAAATGCTTTTTTTAGAAACTGAATATACCTTAGCAGTCAAAAAATAAGATGAATGCATCAACACTACCAAAGAGAACAAAAGAAAAACAACCTAAGTGAAGAGTTGAAGGAAGAAGAGGTATTCCTGTCTCTTTGTAATCTTGCTTGCTTCTTTCCTTCTGAGGCAGCTGAAGGGACCTGCCAGCAATTTCACTGCCACAGCAAAGTTTCAGAGATGAGAAGCTACTTCAAATTGACACAAGGCTGTTTTATGCATCAGTCAAGGCATGAGGGGAACAGTGGAATAGCAACAATGTCACTGAAATTATATTCCTTTTTCTTCAAATAAAATTTTTCTTTTTTCCCCTCAAATTATTTTATCATATTGATATGTTCCTAGATGTGAAACCATGTAGTTTCAAATTGCCCCTGGTTCATAATAAATATTCCATTCTTCCCATGGCTCATTGACATAAATTCTGTGACATCAAGAGCATTGAAGTTAAATGAGACATTGCATTATATTGCAGTGGGCACATGCAACAGTATTTAACCCCGAGGTTGTACCTATAGACCTAGAATTGCTCTGGGTGACTGTTTAGCTTTCCTAAATATGACTATGGAGTATCAGCATCCTCTCCTGCAGAGAGGACAAGGAACAGGTGCTGGAATGTTATTGTCCTAAAAGAACATGAGACCATAAACCAGGGGATCAGCATGATCAGGGTTTTCTGTTCCCCTCACATACCTGTAAGATTGTATTTGCTGAGGGCCCAGAAGGACACCATGGCCTCTCTATACCAGGCTGCAAAAGTAATATTGTTTCTTGTGAGGGGAAGGAAGATTTGAACAAATCTCTGAGAGATGTGGCAGAAGGGAAGTTCATAGGGAAAGAAGGAGGAAAAGCGTCCGTCTGAAACCTGATGAACTTTGTACTGTATAAAGCTGATCCAGGGCCACGGGGGCTCCTGGTAGCTGAGATGAGAGCTGGATGTTATTATATATATGTGAAGAGATGAAGAAGAGGATGTACAAATGTTTGTCCAATCTATAAAAATATAATGACCAAGGAAAAGGAAAATCCTCTACATGCCAAAAGAAATTGGAAGCTAAAGAAAAAATGAAATATTTATCATAATAATATTGAAGGCACGGGTAATTTTACATATATCCACAGACAAGCTGCTTCAAAGGGTATATCTAAACAACATATTGGAAAATGGCCGAGGGATTGAAAGGAGTAAAATCTATAAGAGCATTAAAGATAGCATAATCAACCAAGGCTTACTTTCTTTGATTTTTTTTTTTTCCTGAGATAGGAAGAGATCATTATCATCATTCTTGCCATTTGTTAAACATCACTTGTATGCAAAGCAGTGTGCTAGCTAACACTTTTTATTACTTCCTACAAAGGAAATAAGACACCTCACCCCAGACTAGCTTTAATAGGGTTGTCAGGGCAAAGTCAAAGGCATCATAAGAAAAAGTGAAATGAAGTAGATCAATAAATACATGTTTCAGTAAACTGCATATGTGCAAAATGGGGTGAAGTCTGCCTTACTCATATTTTCCCTACAGGAAAGAATTTTGCCCCCTCAAAAAAAAGAAAGTAAAAAGGTTTGTGAGGCCTATTCCAGTACCGTACCCAAGAACTTTCAATGTACTTAAGAAAAAAAACTCAAAAAAATCAATTAAATGGACCTACAAGACAAGTAGGTGCCTAAATCAATGTTGAAAGTTTAATGCTATTGTGAGGGAAGCTCTGTCCCTGAGGGTAAGACTAAGAGTTAAAATAATATTACAGTACACTATTCAATCAACTGGATACTTTTGACACCTCTATTTGGAGGATTTGAAATTTTGCATGTGTGGGTTGGGTTTTATTGTAGTGGAAATCATTTCCTAAGGAGCAGTTTTTTCTATGCTAACAAACTGGGAGTGGGAAGTTAGAAATGAGAGTTGATGAGGACATTTGTTGTCAAAAAAGTGGTAAAAGCTATTTAGTGAAAAATACATAATAATGAGGTTTTGCTATATAGTTCATAGAAATGTTATTGTTCCCCAAGAGGGTCCTTCTCTCTGTCCAACATCATATCTTACATTTCCTGATGGGTTTGTCACCGGGATGTCTTTATTTCTACATTCTCACCATTTGTCATGGCAATAAACAATTTTTCCTTGGAGGCCTTCAGCAAAGAACAGGAATGCTCCTTAATACTGCATGTTTCAGTAGCAATGTTTGCTGCAATAAAACACCTTTAAATATTTTCTCTAATTGTTGTAATTATTCTTCCCAACTATAATAGAATTAATGAAGAACAGAAAACAGGGCTACATTATGGTATCCTTACAACACTGAGTTAATACTGAGTATACAATGAGCAGATAATAATGGAACAGAGGTAGAAATAACTACCGGTACTATTAGCCCTGGATTCCTTTATTAACATTTCAATATGTAACATATTTGTAACTTTACCAAAATCAACTGCTGGTAAACTCAGAGTTATCTGGGGGGTTTGTTTGTTCATTTCTCTCTAGGCCATTATAATTTCTACAGGGATCGACAACAAAACTCAATATTCAGCCCTCAAGTCCCTTTTTAAATCAGTATGACCACTCTGAGTGTTAGCTGGTGGAACCCTATTGCTTTTCTGGCTTCTTAATTTTCATGTGGAGGTTAGGAATATTAATACACATAGTATATTTTACAAAAAACAATGAAAAATATTTAAAAAAAATGTCTATGATTATATGCTCACAAGAGGAAACAACGAAATGAAGCATTTTTGTTCAAACTATCAATTCTCTGATAAGATTAAGAGTTTTTTGAACTGGCTAGTTTAAAGAAAGATGTAAAGAAGCTTCTTTACAATACAAGGTATTATTTCAATATGGTCTAGGACTGTGAAAAATGGGTGTGTAAAAGAGTAAAAGAGCATTGTTGTCTTAACGCGTACAAGTGACTCTGGACTCCATCACACAAACCAATCCCTGACTATCTTATTTTATTGCTATTTTGTTCATCTTTCATTTCTTCCATTACCTATACCTTTAGTCCATTTGCCTCCCTTGCTGAATTTGAATTTACTTTTCTGAGAGGTCTCAAAACTGTGAGATGGAGGCTGAATCTAAGCAGCTGTAGAGCACTAACCAAAGGAATAGGGTGTTCCAGATTCACAGTTAAGAAATGCATGCAAAGGTTTTTTGCAAAATATCTATGCAATGCATGTACACACATTCATCACAATTTTAATCATAATGTCTCTTAATGTTAACTTCTCAACCAATATTATTTTGAAGTTATTAGATATTTGAGTTATTTTCACTATCATTTTAACAATGGCGAATAGTTTTACATGTTATTATTTAATATCTGTGTAATAAACATAGTTTCACCTTATTTTTCTCCAAAGAGTGTTAAAAAAAGAGGAAGAAGGCAAGCTATTTTAATAATCTGGGATTAAAACATCTTAAAATTGAATTAAATGTAATACCTGCTCATAGCACATACAAACTATAGTGTGGAATTGAGTGATCTGAGGTAGAAAGTATCTAATATGTCATATCATTTCACCTCTTACCTAGCCTCCCATTGCTCTCTTGAATGCCTTTGGAAAATATGTTTTAGCATTTTACTTCAGGTCACCCACCACTTTCAAGTCAATTGTCACCTCCAAAGTATTCTATCCACAGAGCACATGTCATTAACTACTACCCAATTTCCACCCATTACTTAAGCTAAATTCTCTTTTCAAAACCTATTTCACTGTACAGTTCTACCTGTATCCATTTTATCTGAGTAAATTATTTCTTCTTTCATTAAGTGTTTATGGTTTGCAAACACGTATCCACACATCTTCCTTAGCCAAGCTGTATAGACATAATTCTTTCAAACTTTTCCCATAAGTCAGCTTCTTTCTCCTAATCAATTGTGAAACCCTTCTTTGGATTGCTTCCAATCTGTCTACTTATTTTTGGTAGTCAGACAAGCCAAACTGAATGGGGCATTCTAGACTAGGTCTCATGAATGTCACTGAGAGTGGAACTGTCACCCTTTATTCCGTGATGAAATGCCCTAAATAGAGTGCATCCAAAAATAACATTATCCTTTTGGGTGCCGTATCACAGTAAAAATGTGCAGGATTTTACTTTTGGGGGGCTTATATCTCCAGATGTCCCTTCAATATCTCTGGGATATAGTCTCCTCATTTCAAAGTTTCTTAAGAGAGTAGTATGCTTTTCATTATTTCTCATAAACATTCCCAATTTGCTCTTTTAACCTTTTAAATATAATGCCTTAGACTCTCTGTGATTTTCCTGTACACAAGTGTACATCTACCCCAGAAAATTCTCAGGAGGGCTTTTTACATAATACATCTATTTCTTAGTATCCCCATTACTTAAGTGTTTGCTAAATATACCTTTACTTTGATTTTTTTTTTTCAGTTTAGTTCAACAAAGAGCTATTAAATTCCTCTATTGCCACTCATAGTATTAAACACTGGGAGTACAACACTGAAGAAAAAATAATTTCTAGAGGAAAGTCAAGCACACAAATGTAATTTGAATATCACTTAATTCCTCTGTGGGCATTATGAGCACAGTTCCTCTGTTGATTCGCTCATGTCCTAAATGCACCATACACTGCTTCCTATATTGTTTCCACACTGGCTTCATGAATGTCTATGAATGACCCAGTTAATGTTTCTTTGCCTCTGTGACTAAAATAAACAAAACGGGAAAGCCGGGATGGCTCAGAGGGTTAAACGCTCACTTTGAAGCCCCAAGGACCGAGGATCGAATCCCGGCTCCGGCCCAGGCGGACCCACATTGGGTGTGCTTCCTGAATGTGGTGAGGCCCCCAGTTCAGTTAAATAAATAAATAAATAAATAAATAAATAAATAAAAATAAACAACAAAACTTCAAGGTCAAGGAGAAGGAGTATTTCAGCAGGTGTAGGTGTCCAGCTTATATCCTGAGTCAGCCTTCCTAGGTGGGTGAGCAGTCCTAGGCTAGTCTGTGCACTCCGCTTTGATAAACAACCCTGCTTTCAGAATGTGCTCAGCTAGAGAAACAGAATCTCTCTCTAGGAATTCTGACTTGCATTGTATGTATTTCCACCATTGATCGCTTTGCTTGTTTCACTTTGCTTGTTTTGTTTTGTCCACTTTATGTTTTTCAGCTGTGTTTATTTTGCATTTAAATTTAACAATTTATTCTCATAGAATAAAAGAGGGCTAAATCTAAAAAGATAGCCTGATAGAAAAAAATAAACTATTTTAAGAGCGGACCCTGAATTTGCATCCAGGTCTTGGCAGACCCTTCATAGCAGCGCATAATTTTTTTTTTTTATGTATTTTTATTGTTTTTGACAGAGAGCGAGAGCAAGAGCGAGAGAGAGCAAGAGACAGAGACAGAGACAGAGAGAAGGGTGAGGGCCCAGAACAGTCTCCATAGTTGCACATCATCAGTTTTTCCACATAGTTTCATTCCACAGGTGGGCGTGGGGCTGCACAGGTCAGGAACTGGGCCGGGGTCTCACCCCGGTGAGAACTGAACTGGGGACACTCCCCAGTTCAGCATATGGTTCTACACGGGCCAGGGCCGGGATTCGATCCTCGGTCCCTGGGGCTGCAAAGTAAGCACTTAACCCACTGAGCCATCTCGGCTTCCCATAGAGCATAATTTTAATGAGTCTTCTCTTTGTCTTGAAACTACCAGGATTCAAATATAGCACAAAAAAACACTCAACTTCTCTATTCCATAGTTTCTTCATGTGCAAAGTGACCACAATAATAGTGTCTCTGTCAGAGCTTATTGCAAAGATTATAGGTATGCCAGAGAATGTCACTCAGTGCCTGGCCAGCATCCAATGCTCCATAAATACCATCTCTTTGCACTGTGCTGGGTTAAATCTTTAGGATAATTATTTCAGGTTGACATGCTAACATCACAGTGGCACCCCTAAAAGATAAGCAAAATTCCTTGCATTATCTCTAATCAAAGTTTACTAATGTGTTCTTCTCATTCACCATGGCCAGCATACTTTGTGTAATAGTTTTCAGGGCACCAGTTACCTTGTTTACCAAGTGTAAATTTTCCAGCATTTTCTCGCCAGAGCGAGGGAAGGGAGTAAGCAAGAGGAAAAGAGGTGCTCCTTTGGTGTGAGTTGCCAACCTTATCTCCCTACTTTTTCTTAGACCTTGTCTGCTCAACCACTATGCCTCCTTGACCCATTGTCCAAGGGCTTTCCTTCTAAGGGAGTTTTCTTGCTTCTTCCCACAAATACCCAGAGGCATACATGCCAATGAGCTTTGCATTTCAGTGTTGACATCTTACAGCTAATAAATTTTATGCTGCAGTTGTTTTTCTCAAACCTCTAAATCAGGACTGTGCTGTCTTGAATTGCTTCTCCTGCATCATGTAAATTATCACAGATAAATTATCATAACAACACTGCCAACTAACCCCATGTCACACTTCCAGGCCTTCCTTCTTTCAAACTGTATCCATTTTCTATGAATTGGTTAATCCCCTCTTAATATTTAAATGAAAACCAATTAATTTAAAATTTAGAAATCTTGTGACAGCCTATTTAATTCTAAAATGAGAGGTATCCTATTTCATGTATTTATTTCTAGAAGAACTGCTTTCTTAGAAGAAATTTTCTAGCATGTTTAACCTGGTTTGATCAAATTATTTTCTGTTGTCATTCCTATTTTCATCACACTGACAAAATATATATATATGGCCTTATCTGCCCTTTCTTTATAATAATAAAATCTACTGTATAAGTTTTTGTGCATCAGATACAAATAATTCTTATTCTCCAGTCTTCTGAATTCATTATTATTTATTAATATTTTTCTACTTGCCATTTTTAAATCTAAGTTTTCCTAAGTAATCTCCACATAACTTATGAGGTGGGTTATATCATTGTTTCATTTCCCATGATAACTTCTCTGAATATTTTCATGTTGGTATTTTAAGAAGCCATTGCTTCTTTTTTTGTTTGTTTATTTGTCAATTCCAACTTATATATATTTAAGCATGTTAATATTTATCTGTCAGATATTTTGACAGTTAAATATTAGTATATAATATTGTCACACACAAACTATAACATAATGATAAAATATTAACCAGAAATGAATTTTTTATTTGCCACAAAATATTTGCCTGCCAAAATTTTATAGTTCTACAATGTCTTAGAGAATTAGCTTTGACCTCAAAATTTTAGCTAGTTAGCATGCTTACAAAACTCATTTCTTATTCACATAATATAATTACAGAGTTATGTTTATTGCTGTGAGTTAAAGATATATTAGCATAGAGAGATTAGCCTTTTCTTTGACTGTCTTTTAATTTTTATAAACAAGAGAGAACACAGTTTTTAGTCTAAATAGCTTGTTCTTTTGTAAAGTGCCAAGACAGTGACCTTGGGGAAGAGCATCTCAGGATAAATTTCTAAGTAGGATGTCTAGACATTTGTTGAGGTCTTCTCTGAAAACTTCCAGAAATGAGAGCAAAATAATTTTACACTAAATTTAATCAAGATGAAACTAAAAGTATTGCTATTATCATTTTTAAAGTATCAAAAACAAAGACCATATCCAGTCACGAAGGAGCTTTCCATGGGCTGGTCACATAATAGGTATGCAAGTATTATTTGTTGCAATGAGCATCATAGTTTAGAGGTCTATGCAACAGGAGCACAAGTTTGGTGAGAAATGGGAACACAAATAACAAGTAATATTGATGATTCTCTCTGTGCACCAGACTTATTGAGTGTTTTACATGCACAATTTCATTCAATTCTTACAGAGATTATAAGAGGAAGCTACATTGTTAACACCATTTTATAGATGAGAAAACTGAGGTTTACAAAAATTAAAGTCATAAAGCTAGGATGTGGCAGAGCTGGAATTTTAGCACAGGCACTTTTGATTCTAAATCCAGCACTTGTAACAGCTATGCTTTCTTCCTCTCATGGCAAGAAAGTCTTCTATTCAGCAGATGGAGGACATGGCGGGCAGGATATGGATAAGGAGTCTGTTAAATATTGGTAAAGAAGAGGAGAAAAGATGGCGGCATGAGAGAACGCAGATAACTGCCTGTGAAGGGACTTCTGAACAGAGGGGAACCAACAGGGGAAACCCAGAGAAGTAACCTCAACAAAGAGAACCACACAACGCAGAATAACACCCAAAGGTTAGAGGAAAAAGGGGAGAGCGGGAGAGGAAAAGGGAAGCAGCAGTTCGGGGACAGAGACTCGGAGCGCGGCCCAAGGCTGGCAAAAACAAAGGGGGATTGGGGGATTGGGGGACTACAGTCAGAGTGAAGCTGGATCAAGGGTGGGCTGGTAGCTGAGACCTAGGGAGTGTGGAAGCCCCACAAGACTGCGAACAATTTAACATCCGAACTCAAGGCTCAGCATGCAGTGCCCTAATCAGACCCTAAAGTGGAACAGGGACTGTGGAGCAAGGCAGCTGCACTTCCCAGCAGGCAGGATGAAAGCAGGGAATCAGCCCACAACAGATTGACACCCCTGATTTACGGAGGAGATAGACTGTGAGGAAGTACCTTTGGAAGACAGGGCTCTTGGAGTGAGGGCTGGGGCTTCAATGGACATGGCTGCATTAGACTTGCTTAGAGTGAAACCGGTGGTCTCAGCAGAGCCGGGAGCATAGAGCGGCTGTTGGCCGAGCTGCAGCCTGTGCGCCCAGGGCTTTCAGTGCCCCACCCAACAGGCCACCACAGTGCTGCCGCCAGCGCCCACAATTGGGCTGCCGACTGGGCCCCAAGACCAGCTATCAGCGCCCTGCCCACTGGGCCGCCATGGCCCATGGAACCTATGCCTGCAAGGTCGACCTGGCTTTGGGTGTGCCTCTGACCAAGTCACGGCTGTGACCCCTCCCACATGGCCGACCTGGCCTCTGCCAAGCCCCAGCCCATCCATGCCACTGCCCTGCGGGTGCGGCTCACAGACACAATTGAAGGAGGGGTGGCCAGGCAGAGGAGAGAAAGACCAGAGCTCCTGAGCCCCACCCGCACTGAACCACCAGCCCCCCTGCTAAAAGAGGAATCTATTATTGTGTCTCAGGCCCACCCTAGCTTCTACTCACAGACTCCCACCCCGGCCACACCTTCACTACCCTGCTTTCTTTTTTTTTTTTTTAATATATTTTTATTTATTTATTTTTATTTTTGACAGAGTAAGAGAGAGATACAGAGACAGAGACAGAGAGAGAACTGAACTGGGGGAGCTCCCAGTTCAGCATATGGTTCCGCATGGGCCGGGGCCGGGATTCGATCCCTGGTCCCCGGCGCTGCAAAGTGAGCGCTTAACCCACTGAGCCATCCCAGCTTCCCCTACTACCCTGCTTTCTAACAGCTAAGACAGCAACCTGAAGTGCCCCAGGACTCAGAAGCTGTCTGCTTCCCCCAACCTTCTCCCCAAATCTCCTCCTCCCACAACTGAGCCCAAAAGAAAAAACATAAAGAGAAGCCCATCTGATAGCCAAACCCCCACATGGAAAACATACTCATGCCTAAAGCAAAAAGAACCACATCAAACACAATGCACACCTCAGAATCCAAAGCCCCTTCAGAAGATCAGGGGAAGTCTTTAGTAAAGGACCTTGCACACTTGGAATCAAATCTAAGTGAAACAGAATTCAGGGCTGCAATACTCAAGACACTCAGAGAGCTCACTCAGTGCTGGCAAAGTATCCAGACACAGTTAAATGATCTC
Source organism: Craseonycteris thonglongyai (assembly GCA_004027555.1). Lineage (NCBI taxonomy): Eukaryota > Metazoa > Chordata > Mammalia > Chiroptera > Craseonycteridae > Craseonycteris > Craseonycteris thonglongyai. Next base: position 17,842 of record PVKE010026693.1, read on the forward strand.
AACAAGATATTTTCTGAGCAAAATGAGTACTTTACCAATAAAATTGAGAAGCTAGAGCAGAACCAAAAGAAACTCCTTGAAATGAAAGGCATCATGGGAAAGCTGAAAAAATAACTGAGCAGCATAGTAAACAGGGCTGACCAGCTAGAGAAAAGGATGAGTGAAACCAAAGATAGAAACATGGAAATGTCACAGAGGGAAGAAAGGAAATGAGAATTAAGAGAAATGAAAGAGCCCTACAAGAACCCTCTGACTCTATCAGAAAGAAAAATATTAAAATAATAGGGGTACCAGAAAGAAGAGAGATGAAATCTTCTCAGAGTCTACTAAAACAAATAGTGGATAAAAGTTTTCCTAACCCCAAATTATAGCCCCAAATTAAAGAGGACATCAGGAGTCCTAACTACCTAGACCCTAGCAGATCTTCCCCACGGCACATTGTTCTGAAGATGACAAAAAACAAAAACAAAGAAAGAATCCTCAAGGCTGCCAGGGAAAAACAAAATATAACCTTCAAAGGAAAAACTATCAGGCTGTTACCAGACTTCTCAGCAGAAACTCTGCAAACCAGGAGGGAGTGGAGCCCAATCTTCAAAATATTAAAAGAGAGAAATTTCCAGCCAAGAATTAACTATTCAGCAAAATTAACCTTTAGATATGAAGGAGAAATTAAGGCCTTTACAGATATACAAAAGCTGAGAGAATTCTTCAGCTCAAAACCAGCACGCCAAGAAATACTGAAGAAGGCTATTCAACCTGAATCAAGAAATCAAAATAAATGGAGAAAAGTTGGGACAACAAAAAAAATAAAAAGGAATGAAGAAATGGATACAGGATATCCTCATATATCAATCATCACCCTGAATGTAAATGGACTAAATTCACCAATAAAGAGGCAAAGGGTAGCAGACTAGATTAAAAAACGAAATCCAACCATATGCTGCCTGCAAGAGACACACCTCAGCCACAGGGACAAACATAGACTCAGGGTAAAAGGATGGAAAACAATACTCCAGGCAAATGGCAGTCAGAGAAAAGCTGGAGTGGCCATATTGATTTCTGATGAAAAAGACATCAGGATAAAAAAATTAACAAGACATAAAGATGAACATTACATCTTGATAAAAGGGACAATACACCAAGAAAACATGACACTCATCAACATATATGCCCCCAATCAGGAAGCACCAAAATTTCTAAAGCAACTACTAACAGATCTAAAAGAAGAATTTGACAAAAATACAATTATAGTAGTGGATCTAAACACCCCCCTGACAACATTGGACAGATCAACCAAGCAGAAAATAAATAACGAAATTGCAGCTTTAAGTGATACATTGCAGGAAATGGACATAATTGACATTTACAGATCATTCCATCCTACAACAAAGGGCTATACATTTTACTCTAGTGCACATGGAACATTTTCAAGGATAGACCATATCCTGGGACTTAAATCTAACCTCAGCAAACTTAAGGGCATCCAGATCATACAAAGTGTATTCTCAGATCACAAAGCATTGAAACTAGAGACCAATTGCAAAAGATCAAGTGCGAAGAGAACCACATATACATGGAGATTGAACAACATGCTATTAAAAAGTGATTGCGTCAAAGAGGAAATAAAACAAGAGATAAAAAAATTTGTAGAAATGAATGACAATGAAAACACGATGTACCAAAATTTCTGGAACACAGCAAAAGCAGTATTAAGAAGGAAGTTTATATCGTTACAGGCCGAGCTCAAGAAACAAGAAAAACTACAAGTAAACATCCTCACATTTCATCTCATAGAGCTAGACAAAGAAGAACAGAGGTTCCCCAAAGCTAGCAGAAGAAAAGAATTAATAAAAATGAAAGCAGAACTTAATAAAATTGATAACAGGAAAACAATAGATAAAATTAACACCACAAAGAGCTTTTTCTTTGAAAAAATCAATAAAATCGACAAACCACTGGCTAGGCTCACCAAAGGACAAAGAGAAAAATCTCATATTTCCAGAATATGGGATGATAGCGGAGAGATTACAATTGATGCTGCAGAAATACAAACAATCATAAGAGATTATTATGAAAGACTCTATGCCAACAAATTTGACAACCTAGAGAAAATGGACAAATTTCTAGAAACATAGTTTACCTAACCTCAACCAAGAAGATTTGGATAACCTAAATAGACCAATCAACAGTACAGAACTTGAAACAATTTTCCAGAAATAGCCCAAAGGCAAAAGGCCTGGATCAGATGGCTTTACCAATGAATTCTACCAGTCATTCAAAGAAGAACTAACGCCCATCCTCCTCAAACTACTCTAGAAAATTCAAGAGGTGGAGTACTACCCAAGTCTTTCTATGAAGCTAATATCCCCCTAATACCAAAATCGGGGAAACACAATACCAAAAAGTTAAACTATAAGCCAATCTCACTGATAAACACTGATGCAAAAATCTTAAATAAAATTTTAGCTAACAGAATACAATACATTAAAAAGATTATTCACCATGACCAAGTGGGATTCATCCCAGGGGCACAAGGATGGTTCAACATATACAAATCAATCAATGTAATCCAGCACATAAACCAAACAAAGGATAAAAACCACATAATTATCTCAATTGATGCAGAAAAAGCATTCGACAAGATATAACACCCATTTATGATAAAAACACTGAATAAAATGGGAATTGAAGGAAAGTACCTCAACATAATAAAGGCCATATATGACAAACCCTCAGCAAGTATTATACTGAATGGGGAAAAGCTGAAGCCTATTTTCCTAAAATCAGGAACAAGACAGGGATGCCCCATGTCACCACTGCTGTTCAACATAGTTCTGGAAGTTCTAGCCAGAGCAATAAGACAAGAGAAAGGAATAAAAGGTATTAAAATCCGAAGAGAAGAAGTTAAACTGTCACTCTTTGCAGATGACAATCCTGTATATAGAAAACTCTAAAGACTCTATCAGAAATCTATTACAAATAATAGACAAATACAGTAAAGTCGCAGGCTACAAAATCAATGTCCCAAAATCAACTGCATTTTTGTATGCCAACAATGAAACTTCAGAAAGAGAGATGAGAAGATCCATTCCCTTTGCCATTGCAAACAAAAAAATGAAATATTTAGGAATAAATCTAACAAAGAACGTGAAGGACTTATACACTGAAAACTATAAGACACTCTTAAAAGAAATTAAAGAGGACACAAAGAAATGGAAAGACATTCCATGTTCATGGATTGGAAGAATCAACACAGTTAAAATGGCCATACTCCCCAAAGCAATATACAGATTTAATGCCACTCCCATCAAAATCCCACAGTCATTCTTTTAAGAAATAGATAAGAAATCGTCAAATGTGTATGTAACCACAAAAGACCACGAATCGCAAAAGCTATCCTAAGAAAGACGAATAAAGCTGGGAGCATCTCACTGCCTGACTTTTATCTGTACTACAAAGCCTCAGTAATCAAAACAGCTTGGTACTGGCAGAAAAACACACCTACGGACCAATGGAACAGAATTGAAAACCCAGAAATAAACCCACAAATTTATGGACAGATTATTTTTGATAAAGAAGCAAAAAATATACAGTGGGGAAAAGAAAGCCTCATTAGTAAATGGTGCTAGGAAAATTGGAAAACCACATGCAAAAAGCTGAATGTGAACTGTGAAATCTCAGCATATACCAAAATTAACTCAAAATGGATTAAAGACCTCCAAATAAGAAAGGAAACAATAAATTGTATAGAAGAAAACATTGGCACTAAACTTATGGACCTGGGATTCTGGGAGGACTTTATGAATCTGACCTTAATGGCAAAGGAAGTAAAAGCACAAATAAACAAATGGGACCTTATCAGGGTAAAAAGCTTCTGCACTGCAAAGGAAAACATCAACAAAGCAAAGAGGCAACCAACCAACTGGGAAAAAATATTTGCAAACAATGCCTCTGATAAAGGGCTAATATCAAAAATATACAAAGAACTTAAAGAACTCAACAAGAAAAAAACAAGCAATCCAATTAAAAAATGGGCAGATGACCTTAACAGACACTTCTCTCAGGAAGACATACATATGGCCAACAGATATATGAAAAAATGCTCCACTTCTCTAGCAATTAGGGAGATGCAAATAAAAACCACAATGAGATACCATCTTACACCTGTTAGAATGGCTATAATCAACAAGACAAGGGATAACAAGTGCTGGAGAGGCTGTGGACAAAAAGGAACCCTCATACACTGCTGGTGGGAATGTAAACTGGTACA
>PVKE010026694.1:5565-22217 GCA_004027555.1 Craseonycteris thonglongyai
GATAAAGAAGATGTGGTACATTTACACAATGGAATACTACTCAGCGATGAGAAATGATAAATTACAGTCATTTCTGGCAACATGGATGGACCTAGAGACAATCTTTTTAAGCGTAATAAGTCAGACTGAACGAATCCAGAAAAATATGACCTCACTTATAGGTGGAATATAAAACTGAAAGTTACAAAGACACAGAGACCTATGGACACACCCTAATACCCCAGTGCCATTTTTTTTTTTTTTACCCCTAGACATGAGTGCAAAAAGAAAAAGCTACTCCATGGAGTACAAGACAGGAATCATGGAAGACTCTTGGGGGCCAAAATCTTACTGCTTTCTGCAAAGAGAAGATGTTGAGTATCCGATTGGTCCGAAAATGGCGAGCCTAGTATGGTAACCTCATTGAACAAGTGGACAAGGGAAATGCTAAAAAGTGCAAGTGTGGATGAGGTCAGCAACCATTATTTTCCAAACTGGAAGACCTGATCTGTGAATGGGTTGTTGACAGGAGAGCAAAGGCTTTGGTTGTGAATAGGGCTCAGATTCAAGAATTTGCCCTTGCAATGGCACCACAGTTTGACATAGCCCCCGAAGACTTCAAAGCATCACAACACTGGCTGGATAATTTCCTTCAGCCAAGTGAACTGTCTTTAAGAAGATCCACAACATTGTTTAGGTTGGAAGATGCTCAAGTTATTAAGCGAGCACTTGCATTCAAGTCCTTTATTGTTGATGCTGATTTCTCTAAATACAATCTTTCCAACATGAGTGCTATGGATGAAACTGCAGTGTTTATGGGCCAAGCATCTCAAACAATTGAACAGTGGGGTGCCTCTCAGTGTACATTCCCTCCACTGCTTACAAAAGTGCACGTGTTTCCTGCATTTTGGCAATTCGTCTGGATGGCACTAAAATCCCACCTTTAATTATTTCTAAGGGCAAGAACGAAAAGAGTGAATGTGTTTTGGGCATTTTTACGTATTCTTGAAACTGAAAAAGCCTGGACCACACAAGCAGTTATAAGGAAGTGGGTCGATTTAATGCTGCCGCTTGTTATGCGAGGGAGCCAAAGAGGTCTGCTAGCCTGAGATGCAGCCAGCACTCACCGCGATAAAGACATGAAGACATTTCTTCATGAAAGAAAAATAGATCAAATAATGATTCCTGCAGGAATAATGGCCTATCTCCAGACTCTTGATATTGCAATAAACAAGCCAATCAAGAACAATTTGCTCATGGAAATTAATGACTACATTGAAAATAGAATGGAGAAACCTAAAGTGAAAGAGGTTGTGACTTGGGTGAAGAATTCATGGGAGAAAATCACTGACAGTTGCATTGCAAATGCACTACAAGCAGGCTACCTTGACAAGAAGTACTCATTTAAGGATAGTGCTATTGCTAAACATGGGAGATTTGGTCCACTGATTCTGAAAGAAATGGAGTCACAAGAAATTCACCAGGAAATTCAGGGTTTGGATTGTTATGATGATGTTCCAGAAGATGATGACATGACTGTCATTGAGCAAATGAGTAAATGTACCATAGATTGTTGTACATGGAAATAATGGTAGTAACAAGAAATTCTTGATACTGTAGGATTCACAGTTTGTCTGGTTATGCTGGTTTGTGATGACAAATACTACCGTACCGTATACAGGTAATAAATTTCCTTTTTTTTTTGTTCAACAGTAAATGTGTACCGTATTCTTCTTCATGGAAAAATAAGACCTCTCCTGAAAATAAGACCTAGTGCATCTTTGGGAGCAAAAATTAATATAAGATCCTGTCTTATTTTTGGGGAAACAGGGTAAGAGGAGCGAGGCATAGTCATTATGACCAAGAGAACAATGTGGTTTTCAGCGGGGGGCTGGCTCATCAGCCTTGAGCCATTCAAAAGTAAATGAGAGTTGCTCATTTATCTATCTGTCCTGCTAAACTTGGGGTTCCTAGAGGGCACAGGCTGAGTCCTCACTATTACTGTATTCCTGGCTTTTGGCTCTATGCTTAATACAAAGCATGTGGTCAGTAAGTGTTTCCTGGAATGAAGGAATACATGAATGTATGATTATTTAAGATAATGGCTTTCCTATGTCCCTTTAATTCTCACCGCTTATTTTTTCTCAAGCAGTTTATAAAACATATGAAACATCTAAGCCAAGACTCATATTCAAAATGGAGAGCTTAATGCTAAATGAATTTCACTAAAAGTAATAGATTACATTTAATATTGATATGTTTAGTAAACATCTGATTTTTGCAAAAACAAATAAAATATTCAACATCTTTCTGCCTTGAAGTCTCCTAAATATTAGGTTTCTCTTGCTTTACTTTTCCTTCTCTGACAGTATTAGTACTGCTGACGCAGTTAATAGAGAACACTCAGTACACATGTGTAAAAAATAAAATAAAAAAGTAATATAACCTAGTTAAGATGGCATACAACCTTTCTGCTAAAATCCTTAATTCTTGTTTTGATGATTAATTTATATATTTTCACAAATCAGAATGTAAATGTATTTAGAAAATTTTCTGATAATTTAAACCTGACCTCATTAGGGTAACAGGATTCTCATTATGTATTTAAGAACCAGTCTTCCCAAACAGTATTATATTAGGATAATGAGACAATGTGCATATGCAAATTGCTCACATCAAAAATTATGTTCTTGGTCACATTAAACAGGAGCTACTAAACATAATGACAACTTGGCATATGAAATATCTTCATTTATTCAGATCACACAAAAATATAACCGCTGTAACATTAGTGTGCTTATATTATACACTAAAAAAGGGCAAGAGAAAATGGCCTACAATGCCAGTGACTTCATTTTACATTATGGAATATACAAAGCAGTATGCTTTTGGCAATTTTGATGTGGGAAAGTCCCAAACCCTTTCTTTGCCAATGGGTCAAAATGTTAACCTTGCTGAAAGTCACTTGTGCCCTGATTCCACATAAAAAAGCTGCCAAACTTCCTGCTGTAGAGTCAGACAGATCCATAAGTCAGTTTTCCCTTCTCCCTCCTACCCTTCCCCTGCAGTGTTCTCTATTATTTCCCTGGATCTCTTTTGTCAAATGTTGAGTCTTAAGAAACATTTCTTTGTATTGTTCTGCTTATTACCTAAAAAGCCTTCTGCTCCCCTTGTGTTCCTTTGGCCTTCTGGAAAGATCTTTCATAAGGCTTGGCTTCCCCTGGAGTAGCAGAATTTGTTTTCCAGGAGCAGACTGAGGCTCAGATTCTTCTCTTCTACCCATACTGCTTTGCACAGGTTAAGGAAGAAGCCAGGTTCCTGTGGAGAACTATTTTTCTCACACACAAGAGAGATGTGTCAGAAAAATGGCCTCCTAGTAACTGAAAAGAAAAGGAAGATTTTTTTTAAAGCTTATTTAGTTTCAGACATTGTTCAAGGACATCAGCAAAACTCTGTGGAGTTATTATTATCTGTTTTTCAGATGAGCCAATAACTTGCTCAAGGTCATATAGTTAAGTGGTAGGTGTGGAATTTAAACTTGAATTTATCTATTCTCAAAGCTCTTTCTACCATACCCACTGACCCAGGAATATATCTCCAATGAGAGCAAAGCAAGTAGTACAATACCTAGCATTTTACACAAGCTGATTTGAAACTACAGAGCCATAGTACTTATAGGGAGCTTAATCGTTTAATCCAATTATCCCATTTAAAGTAAAAACTATTTTCAAGAAATTCAGTATTTCATCCAAGGTCACACGTCATGACTACAGCTCCAGTCTTCGAACTTCAAGTTTGATATTTGTTGTTATAGATTGAATATTTGTGTCCCCCTTTCAAATTCATGTTGAAACCTTATCCCCAATGTCATTGTAATAGTAGGTGGGCCTTTGGGAGGAGATTAGTTCACAAGGTTGGAGTCCTCATGAATGGGGTTAATGTCCTTATAAATGAGACTTCAGAAAGCTCTCTTGACCTTTTCACTACGTGAAGACACAGGAAAAAGACTGCTTGTTCTCTATGAACCAGGAAGTGCACCCTTACCAGATACTCAACCTATTGATGCTTTGCTCTTGGACTTCCTAGCCTCTAGGACTGTGAGAAATACATTTCAGTTGATTATAAGCCACCTAGACTCTGGCATTTTGTACAGCAGGCTGAACTAACTAAGACACTCATCTATAATGATAATATACTTCTCCTTTAACACATTGGTTTACTTTAATATAACTTACTTTTCACATTTTAATATTTTTAAATATTTTGGTATTTTAGCCTCTTTTTAATTGATTATCTTCCCAGATAAAAACCTACAAATAATTGCATCCACCCATCAACCAATTCCTCTTTCTTTCATTATGACCAAGTCTAAAGAATTATTTAGAAAAGTGCACTTGAGATCACTATGAGTTAGATGGGTTAGAATAAATTACAGAACTACTTGGAGTTTAAATAACAGATTGTTGAAAGTTTCCTTTCTCTTTACTTGGAACATTTTTTGAATTGAACTAACTGATTTTTGTTTTTTAAGATTTATTTTATTGTTCTGACAGAGACAGATAGAGACAGAGAGAGACAGAGGAAGGGGGAGGGCCCAGAGCAGTCTCCATAGTTGAACTTCATCAGTTTTTGACATGGTTTTGTTCCACACAGGTGGGAGACGGCTGTACAGGGCACAAACTGGGCTGGGGGCCTCCAACATGTGAGGCATGCCCCCTCAAGCCAGGGGCGGAGGGGCAAGAACTGAACTGGGGGCCTCCGGCATGAGAAGCACACCACAGTTCAGCATATGAGACTGCACAGGCTGGGGCTGGGATTTAATCCTCAGTCCCCTGCAGGGCTGCAAAGCAAGTGTTTAACCACCGAGACATCCTGTCTTCCTTGATTTTAAAATGCTGTTAATGTCATCACCAATTTGCAAGCCAGCAAGTTTGCAACTTTCCAGTTTGTCTGATCAAGCTTAAAATATGAACAAACAAAATAAAGTAAAAAAAAATGAGTTAAATCAAATAAAATTGTGTAACTATTTAACAGACAACTTTAGTGTTATCCCAGTCAGTGCTGTCTGAGGATACACAACATTTTTTTCTTCTCAGCCAATATTCTGCCATTTGGCGATTAGTTAGCAATCCATCTATCACTGTGCTTGGGCTACATAAAAAGAAGAACGCTGAAAGGGTCTTTTATTTTTCTCCCAAATGATTAGAGAAAAAGAATGCTTATTTCTCTTAATGGAATTTGTGTGAGCGATGTTACAAAAGGACAAATTAGGGATATATTCAAATACATCTCATAGGAAGTTGTCAAAATCTTTTTTGACACTTGACTTTGAAAAGTTTTGTTATGCCATTTTACCTTAGGGCACTTATTGTTCAAATTGAGCACTCTTTCTTGACACTGGGATCAATTTTTGGAAATTAAAAACAGGCAAAGCCCATCCAGAGATAGAAATGTTGCAGATGCCTTGCACACACCTTGCACACATGTTAGTTCCAAATCAGAAAGCAAAGTTCAAATAGGAAGTTTTAATGTTTGTTACCTTACCAAGTAATTAAATATCTCCTTTTCAGTGGAGACTAAGGGGTGACTGCTACTGCTGATGGAAATTCCTAAAGAATATACAAGGGCTGTCTGGAAAGTATCCAGCCATGTAACTGTTCTCGTTATTTTGACAATGGCTGGAATGTTTCTGGACAGCCCTCATATATTCTTCAATACAAGTGGAATATGGAAAGAGATGAGCAGCCATTGACGAAGAAGGAGACAGGAGGTATGACAAAGATGAGGTAGTATCAAGAAGAAATCTGTCTGATTAATGATTAAATAAGAAGTATTAACTTCTATTAAGCATTGGCTTTGGTAAATTTCCCTGGCAGCAAAGTCTGAAATGAGAATTTTTGTACAAGTGGTGTATTTGGGGAGAAATGGGTGACAAAAGTAGGAAAAAGCAGTAGTAGAAGCTAAGCAGTGATGTGGTCTCAGTGGGAGACTAGCTTTAGCCTTGTCTTATAAGAAGTTCTGGAGCTATGGTGTCCATTATAGCAGCCACTAGCCATATGTGGCAATTGAGTGCTTGAAATATGATTAACAAGAGTTGAGATGTGCTGCAAGTTTAAAATACATCCTAGATCATAAGCATAGTATAAAAATTGTAGACTAGCTCACAAATAGTTTTTTATTGATTATGTGTGGAAATAATTTTTTTTTAGATTTATTTATTGTTTTTGATAGAAAGAGATACAGAGACAGAGACAGAGAGAAGGGGGAGGGCCCAGAACAGTCTCCATAGTTGCACATCATTGGCTTTTCCACATAGTTTCATTCCACAGGTGGGCGGGGCTGCACAGGGCAGGAACTGGGCTGGGGTCTCGCCCCGGTGAGAACTGAACTGGGGGCACTCCCCAGTTCAACATATGGGTCAGCACGGCCGGGGCTGGGATTCGATCCTCGGTCCCCGCGGCTACAAAGTGAGCGCCTAACCCACTGAGCCATCCTGGCTTCCCCTAAAATAATTTTTGGATTAACTAAAATATATTATTAAAAGTTACAGCCATCTTGTTCTACTTTTTTAATGTGACTATCAGAACATTTTAAATTACAAGTATGGATTACATGTATTTTTATTGGATAATGTTACTTTAAAATAATAATATGGCTTAATTTTAGCTATGAAATAAAAAAGCAAAGACTCATAAACACAGATATAAGAGTTAGTTACCAGAGGATAAGAGGGGAGGGAGTGGTGGCAGGGAGAAGAGGGTAAGAGGGGTCAAATATAAGGTGACTGAAGGAGATTTGATTTGGCGTGGTAAACACACAATGTACTATACAGATGAAGTATTATAGAATTATATACTTGAAACCTATATAATTTTATTAATCAATGCCACCCCAATAAATATAATAAAAAAGGTCCTGATACACAGTTACCAATGTCCTTTCTTCCTTTCTTCCTTCCTTCTTTCCTTCCTTCCTTCCTTTTTTCCTTTATTCCCCCAAATGCTCCAACCACTGACATTATTTAACATTTAGCAGAGCAGAACTTTTACTGTTTTCTGGGTATCTTACTAAAGTTCCACAGAGGCCCGTGATCTCATCATCCAAGCACCCAGGCAGATATATTCATAAATGTACTATGCTAAGCATGACTACAAAATGCTCCTGACAGATTGGTGGTGGGAAGAGATATTGGCAACCACTCTTCAAAGTAAGCAGCTATCCCAAGTCCAAAAACATATTATCAACTGGCTTCCAGGTGCTAGTACCCCTTCATCTGTAGACCCATTTAATTGATGACAGGTGAAAGTTATTGTGGTAGAATATCTAAATAAAAAGGACCAATCACATTCCATTTCTGAAGCATTGCAAATAGCAAGCACTCATATATTCTTAAAATTTAGTAGCAGCTGCTAAAAGCCAAAGTATATACTTCAAAATTCATATTTACTTTATATCACATTTGATTAGTTGCACTACAATTTATGCCACCATTCTACCCCAGACTCGTTCTTCTAATATGTGAACTCCTGTGGTACATGCTCATTGTCTAGAAGTGTTATAACAGGTGAGGCAAATACATAGGGGAGCAAAATTCATAAGCAAAGTGAGTTTATTATAAGCCGGTGACCACGGAAGACTAAGGCCCCTCAAAAACCTGTGGTGCCGAATGCAGACAGTGAGGGGTTTATAAAGGCAAAAACTACATCCTGTTTGGCCTAATTCCTAACAGCAAAGCACTGTACAGAAGCCAGAGCAGACAATGGGATTGGCTAGTTTATGACCTTAATTCTAAATACGGTAAATAGCTGGTGTAGTTGCAATTTCAGTTAATTGAACACTCGGGAACAGTGTGGCCATAAGGTGCAGTAGAACATTTTGGTACTTGTATAGGGAAGTAACAAAGGCAATGGAAAATTACAGGTAATGAAAAATTATAGAGTTACATACAATCAGAGGAAGTTCATAATTCATGTTATAACAGAAGCACTTGTGCAAATTTCTTCCTAGAAACTATGACACAATCTCATCCTCATCATTATCATTATCATCATCATCACCACTGTGTTATCACTGATAATATGTTTTTAACTTTTGCCCATAGGACATGGATCTGTATTAGGTACCATAAGTAATATATAATGATGGACATTTGGGCTAATAAGGCAAAAATTTATGTGGTGAATAAAATCAATAGTGTATTCCATGTCTTATCTCCTTAGGCAAGTTTTAGCTCAAGAGAATTTGAAGATAGGCAGCAATTTTAGAATAGAACTCAAGTGTACAGCTTGTTACTGACTAGGGCAAATTGTACTGCTTTCTCTTCCTACATCTTCTATTGTCCTGTGTTTAAAAAAAGACACCCATCAGCCAATCCTGCAGAGTGGCAGAAGGAGTAGGCAGTAGACTAAGACTCCATTGTCAGTGACAATAAATATAACACTGGATTCAGTGGTGGAACATAGAAGAAAAGTAACGAGTGTGACAAATTTCAGGATATAGTAGACATCTAAAAAGTCATGAATATTTAGTAGGTCTACCAATATTTGATCTAGAAAGTATTAATAGTGCCTTGATTTTAACATTTGGAACTAACACTAATTTATGTAATCTCTGTTTCAGTTAGATTATAATGGATTTTCTTTCTTCCAACAGAGGATGGAAGCCACATTACAGTCAAATAATAAAATGTTATTTGTATAAACAAAGCAGTTCAATTATTTGTTGCAATTAAGCTAATATCTCGAGTGATTTGAAAGGAGAGTATCTTTGTAAATAAGACTTCAATAATGATTAAGAAAAATAAAGCTTTTTTTGCTATAATTTTGAACAAAATATATACAAAAAACACAAGTAAATTAGCCTTCAGTGTTTAATATTTATCATTACCAAAACTAAATTCTCTGATTGCAATTATCTGGATGAAAAAAAACTCTTGTTTGACAAAGCAATAATTTTAAGGGAGATTTTTCTTGTTAAAGCTGTTTGTTTCTGTTTTGCTTTGTTTTTGCCGCTGCCTAAACAAAAGTAAGTGTGTGAACTAGGGATAAATTATGCCACACATATATCATTCTTAGATGTTTGCTCTTTGAATCTTTTGAGTATTATTTTGCTAATAATTTCTTGAACAAGAACCTTACACCGGACTCTGTGTTTTAAGAAAACAATAGGACTTCACATATCAGGTTATTTCCCCAAATAATCTTAAAGTATCTTACTATTAATCACATCATCTTTCACAGAAATCCCCAGCTAACACGTAGTTCACAGGTGGGAATGACAGAGTTCAATGACAAACCTAAGAGTCAGGAAAGTCAGGATTTAACTAAAATCTTGGATAGGCTCAAGTATGAATTTCTGATTTTTATACCCCTGAATGACAATCTACTTCATTGTGATGAAAATGCTCGCTGTGAAGTTTAGTCAATCAATGGCCAGGCCTTAACTTAAGTTTAGGGAGCAGATAATAATACAAACATCAGAATAAGACTTGTTCTTAGCCAATTTGTAAAGGAAGTCAAGGCTACTAGACTTATTATCGGTAGTATGTATCCATTCTGATATGTTAAAGTTATAAGTTCTGCCAATGAGCTCAGTCAGTATGTCCTGGACCACTGCTATGTAGTCAGCCCTGTCTCAGGTTCTTGGTATACTGAGCTCATAACCAAGGTAAAAGTTCAACTTGGATATATCTCAGCTCCTTTCTTTTAAATATATTTTTATTTATTTATTTTTATTTTTGACAGAGAGAGAGGGAGAGATACAGAGTCGGAGACAGAGAACTGAACTGGGCGAGCTCCCAGTTCAGCATATGGTTCCGCATGGGCTGGGGCCGGGATTCGATCCCCGGTCCCCGGCTCTGCAAAGTGAGTGCTCAACCCACTGAGCCATCCTAGCTTCCCCATCCTTTCTTTTAAAAATCAGCAAGTTTCTATTATTTTCGTTAACTGGTGGTGCTACCCATGCATTCAAATTGCTAGTGAAGCCAAAAGTAATGATTTTACGCAGTGTTTTGAAAGATTATCTTATCTATCCATTGGGGGGAAGAGTGATGAGCCAAGAGAGTAGTGGCCGGTTTCTTTAAAGATGTATGTACGGTTTTCATAATTATGAGATAAAACATGATGATCAAGATCACTCAAACAATATTATCAGAAGAGAAAAATCCTTTGGGGAATTTAAAAAAGATGACTTCTTGAATAACAAAAATAAAATGTTTTACAATTAAAAAAAAAAGATCTTAGACTACATAGCGATGCACACACACACAATGGTCTACAATTATGTACAGAAGTCTCATGTAAACATTGACATAGCACATCAAAAACACAAGTGATGATTGAATTTTTCTTACAGGGGAAGCCTAGAGGACTCAGCAGGGGAAGCCCTCGCTTTGCAGACCCCAGACCCAGGATCAAATCCAGGCCCCAGCCAGTGTGGACAAATATGCTAAACTGAGGTGTATTTTCAATACGGGAGGCTCCCCTCCCCTTTCAGTTTTCGGATGCGGGAGGTCCTCAGCCCAGTTCCTGCCCTGCAAAGACCCTGCCCAACTGTATGGAACAAAACCATGTCAAAAACTGGACGATGTACAACTATGGAGACTGCTCTGGGCTCCCACTTCTCTCTCTTTCTCTCTCTGTCTCTGTCTCTCTCTGTCTGTCAAGAATAAGAACATAAACCTTAAAAGAAAATGCTTCGTTAAAAAAAAAAGAAAGAACGAAAGAAAAACAAGAATATTACAGATAGAATGGAAAGATCTCCAGGTATTTTAACTCCTGTATCTGAAACTAGAACATTATAATGTATCAATCGGTAAAACAAATTGAACCCCCACCACCACCACCACCATCACACACACACACACACAGAAAAGCAAAAACAAGAACAGAATGTAACTGAGAACTTGGCATTCACATTTCACTTAATGTTTTGCCCTGCTGTGCATTTCATGTTGAAGGTTCTCTGTTCATTCACTGCCATTCTCCTTGATCAACTCCTCACCATCTCAGATCTACTTTTTAATCGACTGCCTGAGTTCCCTCACAGAAAAGCAAATCTAATCATGGCTTTGCTCTTCAAACCCTTGCTTGAGGATCCTTTGCCTATGGGTAACACACCAAAGTCAAAGTGTTCTATACTAACAATTTATTCCCAACCACCATCTTTATTAGTCACAAGTTTTCTTTTTTCATTTCCATGAAAACAAAATAATTTGCTATTTTCTTAGAAGGGCTATTTTTACTATTATCCATCTGAGAAATGTATATTAGTGTTTTTTGCTGGTTGGCTCCACTTCACCCACTATGCATTAATTTATTTGCAAATTAGTAGTCACTGTAAACATATTAACTCTCACATTTCTAGTGCTTGGACTTAGCACAATTTATATGCTCTTAAATATGCATTGATTTGAATGGATGGTAATTAACTTCATTTTCTTTCATCCTTATAAGTCACAGATCAAAGCATATTCCACTTTAAGCAGATATTTAATAGGGGAAATATACACCATTGTTTCAGAAACTAATTATGCAGATTGACTCTCTTACTAAGGAATTAGAAAATTAACTCAGTGCCACAGCTGTGGGACTTGTATTACAAAATTAGCTATATTTTGAAAACTTTGAAAATCTGCCAAAAGAGAAAATTATAAAATTTATTCTGTAAATGATGCTGTTTAAAGTTAAATTACTTACTTTCCTCATGGATTTGTTAGGATTTTCCCCCAGCCATATCTTTTGTTTTCTTACTTTTGATCTACTTCCACCTGCAGAAAATATAAACCTGTAATCATTTGTAAAAGGCAAAGCAATCCTTGGCATAGTAAGTGAATCATAAACAGAGTTCCAGTACTTCAGATACCACAGCCTCCTTAAGGATTGTCACTAAATAACAAACACGACAGGTGGCAGGGTGGGATGACGGAAGGAACTAAATTTTTTTTTTCCTTTCTTTTTAACGACATACAGTGCTGGAGTGAAGTATCTTTCCCATTTGAAGTGAGTACACATACAGAAAAGTGCACTTAACATAAATGTACAGCTTAATACATTTTTATAAACGTAACACTCAAGGTGCCAACACACAGAAGTCCCCCTCCCACTTCCTATCATGATCTTTCTTACACCCAAGGGAACCATTATCTAGATTTTTAACATCATGAATTACTCTGCCTATTTTTGTGTTTTAGGCAAACTGCAACTTAAATAGGTATTTTTTCTTCTTCCTGTCTTGTTTCTGTCAATACTGTGTTTGTGAGTTGCTTTATTTTGTTCATTCTCATGGCTGTATAGTACTGCATTGTGTGAATATACCACCATTTATTTATCCATTCAACTGTTGATAGGCCTTTGGGTAGTTTCCAGGTTGGCTTTATGAATACTGCTGCTATGAATATTCATGCTCACATCCTTTGGTGAACATATGTATGTGTTTTTCCAAATGTTAAACCGACCTTATATTCCTGGAATAAACCACACATTTCGTGATACATTATCCTATTTATATGTTTCTGGGTCTGATTTTCTAGGATTGAATTGAGGATCATTGCATTTATGTGACTGAAAGAAATTAGTATGTAACTTTCCTTTCCTTAAATGTCCTTGTGAAGTTTTGGTATTGGATTTTCCTGGGTCTTATAAAAGAGTTGGGAAGCATTCTTTTCTTCCCCCTACTCTCTTAATGAAGTTTTTCATAGTATTGGCATTATTTCTTCCTTGAATATTTGGAAGAATACAATGTTGAGGCCAAATGGGTCTGGGGTCTCCTTTTGGAAAATGTTTCTAATGATAGATTCTAGTTCTTCAATAAATAAGGGATTAAGATTTTTCAATTTGTTCTTCTGTTAACTTAGATAATTAAATTTTTGTCTAGAAAAAAATCTCCATTTTATATAATTTTATGATTTAATTGGCATTAAATTGTTCATAACATTAATACTTTTTGATGTTTGAATACTCACAGTGAAAACTTCTTTTTGTCCTCCAAGTATTGGCAACTTTTTTTTTTTTTTTAATAATCAGTGTTTGTAGGTACTTAAGGATTTAACTAAGATTTTTATAGTCTGTCTACATATGTGTGAGATCTGAATTATGTTTCTTTTCTAATTTCTAAATGCATGACATTGTCCAACTTCTTTTCTAATAGATTCATTATAAGATACATATTAACAGTTTTCATTTCTATAAAAATGTTAATTTCATTTTTATTTATAAAATATTTTTTTCATTGTATCTAGAATTCTAGTTATATTCTTTCAGCACTTTAAAAATGCCATTTCATTGTTTTCTGGCTTCCATTATTTTTAAGGTAAATTTCTGTCTTGCTGTTACTTTGAAAATAATGTATCTATCTTATTTGGCTGCTATTAAAATTTTCTCTTTGCCTTCGGTTTCCTGCAGTGTGACACAGACAGATCTTGCTTGTGGTTCAATAAACGTCTTGAGTCTGGGTAGATGTCATTCATCAGTAAGGAAAATTTCCAGCTATTAGCTCTTCAACTATTTCTACTGTCACATTCTCTCATTTTTCCCTCTGAGACTCATTTATGCAACTATTAGACTTATTGAGTGTACTTTATTTGCCCCTCACCTTTTCTTCCACTGATTTTTTACTCTATGTGCATCAGTTTTGCATTTTCATTTATCTGCTTTTCTATTCACTAATCCTGCTGTTTAATCTGCCACACACATCAATTTAAATCTTTAATTTCAGATATTTATCTTTTAAAAAAT
The DNA here is from genome assembly GCA_004027555.1 of Craseonycteris thonglongyai. Lineage (NCBI taxonomy): Eukaryota > Metazoa > Chordata > Mammalia > Chiroptera > Craseonycteridae > Craseonycteris > Craseonycteris thonglongyai. The sequence continues at coordinate 19,278 of PVKE010026694.1, forward strand.
ATCCATTTAAGTTGGTTTTTATAGGTCCCAATTTTTGGTTGAAATTTCCCACCATTTCCAGTCTTTTGCCTATCTTTTTATGTATTTCATATACATATTTATCATAATTATTTTAAAATCCTCTTCCACTAATTCTAACATCTATGAGTCTTGTTCTCTTGTCTAGCTTTAAAATGGTTGATTATTGGTCATATGGTTTGAATTTTTTCAAGTTTAGCATTTTGATTGTTTAAAAGAGACTCCAGATTCTGCACTATTCAACCCCACAGGTTTAATCCAGTCCTCTGTTAGGCATAGAAAATGTGGAGCCAATGACTTCAATCTAAATTAGGATACAGTTGTGGTAATAGTCTCTCTGGCTGCCTTTCTTTTTAAGGCATGAGGCGTGTCCAGCGCCAAGCCTTGATTTACTCTCTAGCTGGCCTACTCCTTATGGATGGTTTTCTTTTTGCTTTGTTTTAACAAACAGTGTCCATGCAGAATTTTTAGGCCTCTTTCCTTAGTACTCCACACAGCTTCAGGAATCAGGTATTTTATGATTAAGTATACAATAGCACAGGAGTTCTCTTCTTTCTTGTTCTTTCTTAGCCTAGCTTCATATAAATGGCGAAAAGTCTAATTTTCTTATTCCCAAGAAAGATCCATTTGCCTTGATGAGTCATAGTTCCCAGTCTCTAACCTGAGCTCAAAATTAGTAAATGCCACCAGAGCAAAAATTGCTGAGAAATTTGGTGTACCTCAGAATGATTCTCTTTTTTGGAATTTTATTCTACTTACCCTCAGTTTTCTTACAATTCTTGATGCCTTTTATGAGTACTGTAACATCCAGGTTTTGCAGTTCCTTCATTAGCTGAATGAACCTCCCCAAAATCTGTAGATTTTCTGGAAGTGAAGTGCTCCAAAACTGAAAACAAACAAACAAACATTTTCTTTTAGTACAACATGACTTGAACTCTCTAAAGCTTAAAACAGTATATATATTTCCTCTCAATGAATTAATATTTAAAACTTATATAAAAATTAATAAAATTTTACTGAGAATATACTTAATATTTAGCAGTTTATTAGGAGATAATATCACAATTATTTTTAAGTACAATCCAGTAAACGGAATTATGCCTTCCTCCTTAATCCATAAACTACAAAGTTACCTGACAGACATCACAACTAAACATTTTTAAGGAGAAGCTAGCTTGTCAAATTGCTGATTTAAGCCTCTCAGATGTTCATATTCAAGTTAAATTATTTGTTTTCTTTTAGACACTGGAAAATAAGCAACTGTGCCAATAACACTGCTCTCTTCATTGAGATAGAAAATGTAAACTCTGAGACTTGCATATAAAAGGAAATGATAAAAGGTATGATTGTATTATATATCGTAGCATATAATAGCTTAGGACTCTAAAGCTTTTGGCAGAGAGAAGAAGAAAATTGCTTTTTAGACAGCAGACCATTATGATATGCTGATTCTATATAGAGCTTTTGCTTTGAGACATAAAAATTTCGCATAAATTTAGAAGACAAACTCGTAAGCATTATTTTTCTACTATTTATTTTAGTATCTTACTCTCTAAAATATGTTTTAAATAATGGTGTTAATGAGAAAAAATAAAAACCTCAGGAGTGATGTAATTGAATAACAGAGAAACATAAAACAAAATGAAAAAAAAATGTTATCTATTTGTATGAATGACTAGAGAATAACCCTAAAAGATAAAAGGCCTTGAGGTTTTATGGTTGTGTCTTTTGTATTCATTTGTCCTGATTTTCTGATATGCCTTCATCTTCCTCATTTTCATTTTTCTTTCTTTTATCAGTATTTTTCAAATACTGTCTCTAATCCACCTTCCCTTACTTTTACTCCATCCTTCCACCAATGTCATGAATGTCATTAGTCAAGAATTATTAGTCAATCAGCATTTATTTCCATATTCCCTCTTTTTGAAAGGGTCTCTATTCAAGAATTGTACTTTTGCCTGGCTTAAATAGCTTTAAGTTTCCTCTCTGAGTTCCCCTTGTATTTGGTTGACATAGAAATAGACCAACACTCTCATCTTCAGAATAAGGGTTTTCTTCAAAATAGGATACATTGTGGAACTTACTTCAATGTCTAGTTCTCTGGAGTTTTTATTGTGACCAAATTCTATATTTATTTTTTTCTCTCAGCAGTTTGGATTGCTGTGAGTAAACGACAAATGATAGGAAGCAAATTCGTGGGACTTTGGCAATAGATTCTGACCTTAATGAGAGCCTTTATATTGTCTAAGTTATATACTACTCACTCAGCATAAAAAAACATTTTTATGTTAAAGAATAAAGGATAATTATGATAGTTTTAACTTACTTGCATCATTTCTCAGACTCATGCACTTTTGTCATTAGCATTGATTGGAAAAGTTGGATTGGAGCTATGGATATGTTTATCCATTTTTAAATTGTTTCTTAAATAAACATTGGAATCAAGAACTTCTGGTATCAGGATACTGGGATGGCTTAGCAGGTTCAGCACTAGTTTTGCAGCCCCAGGGTCTGAAGATTAAAATCCCGGCCCTGGTCTGTGCAGAGCAATATACTGAGCTGGGGTGTGCCCCTAGTTCAGTTCATGTCAGGGCCCATGCGGGAGGCTCCCAGCCCAGTTCCTGCCCTGCACAACCCTGTGTCCACCTCTGGAGTAAAACTGTATGGAAAACTAATTTTTTTTTATTATTGTTTTTGACAGAGAGAGCGAGACAGAGAGTGATAGAGACAGAGAGAGAACTGAACTGGGGGAACTCCCCAGTTCAGCACATGGGTCCTCAAGGGCCGGGGCTGGGATTCGATACTCGGTCCCCGGCGCTGCAAAGTGAGCGCTTAACCCACTGAGCCATCCCGGCTTCCCCTGGAAAACTAATGATGTGCAACTGTGGAGACTGCTCTGGGCCCTCAGTGTTCTCTCTGTCT